>JABWIB010002376.1:16309-33996 GCA_016617825.1 Platyplectrum ornatum | reverse complement strand
TATCACCTGACGAATACCCGTTTTTTCATCAATGGATATCGTCAGCATTCGTCAGACATTACATATCGTCAATACAAATCGTCACTTACTGAATACTATACATCACCAGTCACTGACAATTTCAGATCACTGACGAACGCTGACGATATGATATTTCAGCAGAAATCGTCAGTTAGTGAATTCCCCCCCAGGTCTGATATAAATCTAGTGGGTAGTTTGCAAGAGTTATAAACGAAAAATAATTAGTAATTAAAAATAATAAAAAAAAACTACTGTTTTTCCAAATTGAATGAAGGTTTGACCCTGCATTTCAGGAGAATATGTTGCAGTGGCACTCTATGGGGTATATTTACTAAGCGGTGAGATTACAATGAGACTGAAAAGTGGGGTTGTTGCCCATAGCAACCAATCAGATTTGTGTTTACATTCTCCAGTGTGTAAAATGAAACTGAGAGTTTGAATCTAATTGATTGCTATGGGCAACATCCTCACTTTCCAATCTCACTGTAATCTCACCGCTTAGTAAATATACCACTATGGGTGCAGTAGCATTCTGACTTGTGAGTAATTGAATTGTCTCCATGCAGGGGCGGCCCTAGGCATAGGCCGTATAGGCGGCCTATGCCCCGCGGGATCATGGGTCTCAGGGGGCCCTCAGGGGGCCCTGCGCCCGTACACCTCTCTCCCATTCATCCTCCTCGATCGCTGCTTTTTACGGCAACCGCGGCTACTCAGTGTGACCTTTAAGGTCACATGACATCATACTTTAACTCCTCACTCTCCTCAGTGCAATTGGATAATAATTAATATTATTACTTTTAGTGCTGGCACAGCCAGGATTTGAACTCCAAGTTCCCCACACTAAGCCTGTTACCCAGGTGTGAGCTGAGGAGTTATAGGTCTATAACTGTACTTTACAGCTCTGTATAGGAAAACTGCCATTCATACTGCTAAGACATTAGCACTGACATACACTGTGACCACTACTACTACCACCAATATTATTACTAATATTATTAATATTACCTTCATTATTATTACTACTACCACCAATATTATTACTAATATTATTACTATTACCTTCATTATTATTACTACTACCACCAATACTACTACTACCAATATTATTATTATTATTATTATTATTATTATTATTATTATAACCTATATTATTATTACTATTACCAATATAACTACTAATATTATTATTAGAATATTATTACCGGTACTACTACTAATATTATTATTGTTACTATAACCAATATTATTACTACTAATGTTATTATTACTACTACCACTAATAATAATAATCACGCTACTATATTTACAGGGCTTTTTTAAGGGGCAGGCGGCCAGTGCAATTGCACGCGGTGGCACCCAAAGTTTTTATAGGGGGGCCACTACTGCTGAGTCTGTTGAAGAATGGGGAGGAGGGGAGGATGGGGAGGAGGGTGTTTATATATATATATATATATATATATAAATAAAAAAGTTACAATGACTAAGGACGCACAAGGGCCCCGCAAAAAAAAAAAATGTTGCCTAGGGCCCCGCAAAACTTAGGGCCGCCCCTGTCTCCATGTATTATAAAACCAAAACTCGGCACCACTGTGAAATTATCTATCCAACAGTAAACCTGATTCCCACAAAATGTCACTCATCCCAATGATCTACCCAGAATATCTTTGTGTGGAACACAGAATACATAGCAAACACAGCAACAAAAATGCTTGAGTATACCGAGTGATCACTGGAGACCACTGTTATATTCACCACAGTGATTCATTGTTCTTATCCCACTCTTTATGCCGGTTTGTAACATTTACCGGTCAATAGGCATAAAAAAAATATACCTCTGAAGGTCGTCTCTTGACCCATATGTTGAGGTTTATTATGACGGATCTAAAATAAATGTTCAAACTACTATGACACATAACAATGAAACAAAGGAACCTGTGTACTTCTAAACTCCATGATAGCTTCCCGACAACAGGAATAACTGCACTCTGTACAAAAAGAAACATCAAAACCTACTGCATGATCGCAATGTGTAAAAGTCAGACAACACATTAAAAGGCCTTTACAATTTATAGTCTTTTATAGACAGAGATCAGAATCAAAATTCAATCAAGCTGAATTACAAACACTAGAACATATTGTAGCTGCAAAATGGCTTGTACAGCAATGGTATAATTATTATTATTATAAAATTATATTATTATTATTATTATTATTATTATTATTATTATAGAAGGCATTTGATATAAGTAAATAATATAAATAATTTATTTTTTTATTTAAAGGATAAAAGCACCCAATCCTAACTATGACTACTTTCTCTTTTGCCAAAGGCGTTTCTTGATTTCATGATATTGGATATTGTTTCAGGAATAGGAGTGAACCCAGTGGTTGGCAGATATGACTCCTTTCTACCCTCCTGTAGTCAGGGCTGGATTAGGCTTTGTAAGGCCCCTGGGCAACTATATATATATACATATACTGTAACTTCTGGAATGAAAAAGTGGAGATGTTGTCCATGGATTCAACCAATCACATTCGAGCTGACATTCTCCAGCATGCAAAATTAAACTGAGAGCTTGTATCTGATTGGTCTCTATGGGCAACATCCGCACTTTTTAATTCCTACAGTTTAGTGACTAAGAGCCATGGTGTGTTTTATAAAGTTTAACCAGCCTTAATCATACAACTCTTTCCCTGTAGACACCAATACATAAGAATGGTATATTAATATGTGTATGCTCTTTGTATCTTGAGTAGGGAGGACATTGATTTAGGATTAAACATTGCACCATTCAGCATTCCACATGCCCCGTTATGATAATATGCATTTAGATAACCCACTAAAGGCTTGTATCTGCAGGAACACAAATATAAGAAAAGTAATGTATAACTGTAAATAGTTGATTCTTGGCACTGTAGTTCAATCATTTACTCTTGGATAACACTGAAGCTATAATTCCACTGGGTTATATTTAGAGAAGGATAGCACTGGTTATTGTACGACATAAATTCTCTCAAACAAGCCCCATCAGGATTGCTACTAAACTGTTCCAGCCGCCTGGCATCCTCCTCCCAAACTCACAAAGATAACTGAGGAAGAAGCCAGCCAAGCACTGCGGAGAGCAGCACAGCGACACACATATATATCTGCGAATGACTGGGAACACACATTGCTCTAACATTACCATAGACAAGCCCTGTTTCTTTATGATGAATGTGGTGTTTCCAGTCCAGGGTCGCTAGACCGTGATATTTTCATATATTTGTGTTTGAACGCTAAAGGGTATAAAATGCGATAACCTAGATTTAGCTGGGGCTGAGAACGGGTTGACTAATGTTCCAGTGTGCTCTAATAAGCTTATCTGTGAGCTTAGGATGGCTATGTTTCTTGCCAATCGCTCCCTAGTGCATTTTTACTATTCGCTACCCAAAAATTGTAATTAACTAGAAGGTCATCATCCTAGTTAACCCTGGCAATGCATAACTTACGAAAGCCTCTGTTTGTTTCTTTTCATGGATACCTGATTCAGAAAATAGCACCGAAACTGGAAGACAAATCATTTACATCATTTACAGTATGGAATAATAAACAGAAGCAGCTACTATATACAATTCAGCATCCAAATTCATAGTTCTGGAGAGAAGTATGAAAAACAAATACTCAGGATGAATATAAAGAATCTTTATATTGGTTTCTACCTCCCGGGACAAACCTAAAGCTGTTGACATAAGGGTGGGGTGGAGAGTGTGATTTATTCAGACCATGCATGAATCTCCGTCCCTTAAATGGAAATTTCATTATTTTCTATGGATGGGCGTTACTTGACATGATCATAAAGTCCTGCCCATTCCTGGTTGTACATCCATTACAACCCTGGATGTAATATATTGAATCAAAGGTAGAATCTGATTGGCTGCACTAAACGTATCCAATCTCCATTCATTCAACATTAAAGATCTTTTTTTTCATGTCTCCTTGAGGACAATATTATATCACCTCCTTTAACACTAACTGCTGTCACTATATATTAATTTTATGAATAATGATGGGTAGTATTGAACCATTGGGCCTGATCTGGACATTGACTAAAAATATCTTACACTGGGTTTCATGACTGATCTAAACCAAAGTCTACTTTCAGGTCCTTTTACAAAAGAAATATTTTGTGGACAGTACAATTCAATAGAAATATTGATTACATTGAATGCAGAGACTGTGCAATTAATAGTACGGATATGGGAGCATTGAGCATGAATTAGAATTACATGGTGTATTACTGGTTATTGCATATATTCATTTGCCTGTGAGACCTCACATAAAGTATTTTAACATCATCATATTTCTTGGTGCAGTCATAAACTAAATGTTTGTCCAATGGTCATTTTAAGGTTGTAGCATTTAAACTGCCAACATAATTCCGGACTTAGTTATGCGTGGTATCTGGTTTAACTAAGTCCAAGTCCAACTTTGTCCATTTCATGTATTGAACTCATTTGCAAGAACTGTATGTTAGATACGTTAGCTCTCACTTTCCACTAATGTCCAATCAAATACATATGCAGTTCTGAATACGTCACATTTATTTCACACTCTCTTATAACGTTTTCACATTTCCCCTATAAACATATCATATAGATGTGTCGCACTGCATACATGAAAATTCACCAAGCCCATTCTTGTCATCCACAATACCATGAGCCATGTATACTATAGGTGTGCATGCATACAATAACACGTGGCACTTAGTGAATGATAAAGGACACATCACATCTCTGCTACAATATTATATAATCATTAAAAAGTGTTGTGGATGATGGTTTAACACATTACCTCAGCATTGCTAGACACACAGGCCGCCGTGTCCCCATTGAAATTAACCTGTTCCATTAATTGGAGCAGTTGGAATTCTAGTAAGGGTTGAGGTGAATTATAGTTACAATTATTTACAGAGTCACCTACATCATTATCATTGGCAATTTTTCAGTGGTAATGTTCCTATATTTATCGGTATTGTGGCTTGAGGAAAGATGAATTCAATGTATGTTGTAAACAGAATGGTATACATTGACTTCTGAGATTTATGGGCATAACATATCCTGCTCAAGAGCCCATATCAGCATTTGTAACATCCTGTCCTGACACGAAAAACTAATGCCATTACACACTTACTCAATACTGAACCACTTCACCCCTCCAGGCAATGTATCTCTGACTGGAAAGAAGTAAAAAAAAATAATCAATTTCAAGCTTTCAGGCAAGCATATTTCTTTGTTTGACTTTTTAGCCTCTATGTTCTGAAGTCTTTATATTTTACAGTATTTAAAGTGGAATGCGTCTTTCATCTCATGAGCTAATACTTTTAAATAACATTTGGGGATGTTGCCCATATCAACTAATTAGATTGAAGCTCTCAGTTTCATTTTACATACTGGAATGTGAGCTTGAATCTGATTGCTATGGGTAACATCCCCACTTTTTAATCTCCCTACTTAGTAAATTTAGTAGGCCTTGGTACCTATACATCAGTTATTTAAAACTCTAGAATTTAATTGGCTGTTGTTGGCAGCACCCTTTCTTTACTTCCGTCCCAGATCCACTCATGGTAACATCATACCTCCCAACATTTGCCGGGGAGAGAGCAGGACAGACATGTCCCGCTCCCTGCCTGGACAAACCCCACCCTTGCCCTGACCAACTCTGCCCCAGCCCCTCCCTGCAACACCCAAACCCCGCCCACTGCGACAAAGCCACAGCCCCTTTCCGTGCCGGGATTGCTTGCGATCGCAGATAAACAAAAATCCCTATTTTCCTGCCAGTTTGTCCCCATAGCAGGACAAACTAGTAGGAGGGAGGGACAGCGGGACAGTCCCCTGAGAGCAGGACTGTCCCGCTGAAATCGGTAACATCCAGTTGACAGTCTGTCTTCTTCTCTGTGTATTAGTATGCAATGGGTGAGCCCGCTATCAGACTGTTGCCGCATTGTATTATGAATTTCTTGAGAGTTAAGGACGTTTAGAATCTTTTTGAGGAGAAATAAATTTGGATAAAAGGGACCTCAGTGGGATTGTATTTGACATTAAACTCATGTCTGGTCTTAATTTCTATTTCCCCTGTGGAACTACATGCACTAGGCCCTGAACGGCACAGCATAATAATATTTGAATACAAAATGAAAAAAAAAACAAACTAAAAATGGTTATAATGATAATTTATCCTATACTTAAAAAGGCCACAGACTGGGCCTAAATTTACCAAACGGTAAATTGGGATGTTGCCCAGAAGCATCAAATTCAAGCTCACATTTTCCAGTATGTAAAAAGAGAGCTTTAATTGTTATGGGCAACTTCCGCACTTTTCCAGTTTCACAGTTTAGTAAATTTAGGCCCAGTTG
This sequence comes from Platyplectrum ornatum, assembly GCA_016617825.1. Lineage (NCBI taxonomy): Eukaryota > Metazoa > Chordata > Amphibia > Anura > Limnodynastidae > Platyplectrum > Platyplectrum ornatum. The sequence goes on along the minus strand of JABWIB010002376.1, from coordinate 27,583 downwards.
ATTTATAGATCCAGCAACAGAATCCAAAACACACAGTAAAGCTGGCCACAAACTAGAACAATTATCATCACAGCGAAATGTCAATTATCTGCCACACACTGTCACATGTTAACCAATTATTGTCTGAAAAAAGGGAAAGCACACAATTTTTCTACTAGTTTATCGTCCGTAGAAAAAAGGGAGTGAAACAAATATAAAAATGTTCAGGATTAACTGACACACACACACACACACTGGACCCTTCAAATCATAATCTTTTGTAAGAACAAAATATAAAATGATCTTCTGCTAGCCTCTCTGGAACAATTATTGTGAAGTATCAGAAAAAATTGGCACCACACACTAGAAGCTTCTCATCCAATTTTCAATAATTGGAGAATTGGAAAAATAATATTTCTAGTGTGAGGCCAGCTTAGCTCAAACAAGAATAAATAGCAAACCAATGATATAACCCTATTCTATGATTAAAAATAATAATAATAATAATGTATATATATATTTATATTTAAATACATTTTATTTTTCATTTCTCCACAGTTTCAAATATTGGTTATGTTTTCTTCCATTACATCATATTATAGCATAAAGGGGTATATTTTTGCATGCCTTAATCCCTTAGAAGACTCAGACTCTCCCCAGTGCCGACAGTGTCCCCATACAGTCTGTCACATGCAGCCCTTAGCTGAAATGTTTCAAAGGATTGAGAGTAAAATAAATGTTAGTATTTGCATGCAGGGAGAAAACCACAACATAGTTTTTCCCACTCGTGAGTAAGTTGTGAGTAAAACAATAGTACATAAATTCTGCATATGGTCCATTGATCACAAAATCGCAGGTCTGAAGGGGGCTTGACTTCATAAAGTTCATTTAATTAATTTAACATATATTTTGGGAGATGAGACAATCATTTTGCATTTGAGAGCTCTGTTGAGAATGAAAGGGACAATTTTGAGATGATTTAATTACATGACAGTGTATAAGATAGATGAATTACCGATATGCTTATTTGTACATTTCTTTCAATAAAATATTTGACTCCTTGGGGTAAATTTACTAAGCGGTGAGATTGAAGTGAAATTGGAAAGTGGGGATGTTGCCCATAACAACCAATCAGATTCAAGCACTGGAGAATGTGAACTCAAATCTGATTGGTTGCTATGGGCAACATCCCCACTTTCCAATCTCACTGCAATCTCCCTGCTATTATATCTTGATCATGAAAAGATTCATACATATAAGTCAATTTCTCCATACTTTAACAAACTAACAGTACAATAAAAAAAACCCGACATATTCATTTCAATAGCCATAAAATAAGAAATGTAAACTTACCCCATATATCTTCATTTACAGTGGATAGGTTCCCACATTCATAACATTTATACAATCCATTCTCTATACACCCAGAAGAAAATGGAGGGCATTATCTTAATTCTGCCAGTAAATGCACTTTTGGTTTTAATAGGGAATATTATCACACAGCCTGTATCCATTTTCAGGCTACATAGTCTTAGAAAATAGCATGTGCTTCACAAGCAAAGGTGTCAGTATCTACTCTCAACTTAATTACCACTGAATTAATAATAGACTTTCGTGTGCAAATTAACTGTTTCAGGCCTAAGAAGTCACATAATGACCCAGATTGATGTCATTAGTATCGCTAGCTAAATTAACCTTTTACATTAGCTGCAATGCTCCTGCTAGTATAATTAACTGCTTCAAATATAGCACAAGTGGGAGAGCACTTATAGCCCCTAAAGGTATTGTTAATTATTTGCTAGATACAGAATTTATGACATAATGGCTTGAGTCAGTTGGCCAACACTTGAAGGACAACTAAACCTGAATTGCTCCGCTCTGGAAGTACGTTATAACCTTCATAGATGTACATGTAAAGTTTCCTACATTCATTACATTCAGATGTATCACCACAGCACCAGCAGAATTCTCTGGGCACTATGTAATGTGAACGAGACCCTTTTGTGATTCCTAATACTGCATTCCCATGTTTTATGTGCACTGGCCTTTATCCACAAAATATGCATAAAATGCACAATTATACAAGAGGCATCTCTATAAAACTCACTGTAGTAATATATATCTGAGTTGTGTGGTGCTAATTCCCAAATCGGGGTGGATATCTCAGGATACCAGGAGCTCTTTTTATTATTCTTAATGTATATTTATGAGACGCCACATAGTTTTGAAGAGAGCCGTACATAGCGAATAGTACATACATAGCATGTCGTACATAGTAGTTGTATACAATAATCAACATGCAATTCATATATAGCGTGGGGGTATAATGCCATAGCATATAGTAACAAACATGGAATACATACATAGTGTAAGGGTACAGAGAAATAACGTAGAGCATGGGGTAATATATATTATATTTCGCTGGAGGAGATGAGGGCAGGTTGAGGTAGATTTATTAAGGTATGCTTATTTATTAGGGCTACAAAGACAGACAGAATGGGTGGGGAAGAGGGGCCCTGACTGAAAGCTTACATTCTAAGGGAGATTAGGGATTTGATTATTTAATATTAGCGAGAAGAGGTAGGAGCAGAGGAAGAGCGGAGAGCTTTGTAGGTTATGGTGAGGAGTTTAAAAATAATTCTAAAGGGGATGGGAAGTAAGTGTAGAGATTAAAACAGTGGGGAGGTAGAGGTGGTGCGACGAGTGAGGAAAATGAGTTTTACTAGGGGAGATATTATTAGTTATTGTGAGGCCGCAAAGAAGGATGTTACAGTAGTCTAGACGTGAGATGACAAGAGAGTGAATGAGCATCTTGGTGGCTTAAGTGGAGAGGAAGGGACGGATACAAGTAATGTTGCTGAGATGAAAGAAGTGGCAGGATTGGAAGAGGATGGGTATGTGGGAGGTAAAGGAGAGTTAGTTGAGGATGACTCCTAGGCAGCAGGTATGGGTGGTGGGGGAGATGGTGGAGTTATCGTTGGTAAAAGCGTTAGGGGGTGGTGAATTGATGTAGGGGGAGCGCTTTCAGGAAGCGCTGGGACATCCAGAAAGAGATGGTGGAGAGGCAGTCAGATACCTTAATGAGAAATCCAAGGTAGGTATTGTATAGGCAGAAGAAAACGGGGCCTTGGTGAATACTAACATTAAAAGGAGTAGTGGTGGAGGAAGAGCTGGGGGTCAGGACTGAGAAAAAGCAGTTGGAGAGATGAGCCATGTGTGAATAGAGCCTGTAAATCCTAGGCAGTGTAGGGTTTGGAGTAAGAGAACATGATTGATGGTGTCGAAGGCAGTAGAGAGGTCTATTGGAGAATCAGGAGGGAGATTAGCGGTGAGTAGGTCAGTGGTTATCTTGGTGAGGGCAGTTTCTGTAGAGTGGAGATAGGAGAGGATCCAGGATGTGGTTGTTGATGAGGTTGGTAATAGGGCGGTTGTAGACCAGCCAATCAAGGAGCTTGGAGATTAAATAAGAAGGGAGGTGTGTCATAATTAAAGGGATCAAGGTATATATATTTTTTTAAATGGGGGAGACCTGAAAATGCTTAAAGTGGGGGGGGGGAGATGCATGTGTAGAAGGAAAGGTTACAAACCTATACTACGTGTGAGCAGGGAGGGAGCAGAGGAGTTGGGAGGGAATGGTGTCGAGTAGGCACGTGTTTAGGTGAGTAGACCATGTAAGAGAGAGGACTACTGTAGCTGATGTGGGGGTGAAGGTGGATTGTTGTGGACAGTAGTGGGGAGGAGGAGTGGAGGGGATACGGTTGTGGTGCATGGTGATGGATAGGGGTATTCATTGTCTTAATGAATTGATTTTAGATGTGAAAAAGGTGGCAAAATTTCAACAAACCGTTGATGAGAAAAATGAGGTAAAATCAACATGTTCTTGTTTCAGTGCACCATTCTACAAAAAAACTAAAGTAGGACTGTATGGCTAGAATTGTGTTCCATTTCAGTATGCATAATATCTTCCTGTCACCTTTCCCACTGCTCATTGTTAAAACGCTTTCACAGATTTAGTGAAATTGGGATAAAAGTGAGATAAAGATTTGAGTGCAATTAATTACATTGCTGAGAACTCGAAACCTGGTCCATAGTGTTCAGTATTACAACAAAAATCAATATTTAGTTACTAGAGATTTGCAGCAAAATGCAGGACTGGTCCGATAATTCATTTTACTGGTAGAAGACTGATTGGTGAAACAATCTGAGTTCCATCTCATGAGTACCTGCAGTGCCTCATTGCTGAATACATGACAGTGAATACAAGAAACTGCACAATGGATTCTGTTCAGGCCACAAAGGCTAAAGATTATATATATTGGCGACAACTATCTATCTGCATTTATTAAATAAAGATGATTTTAAAACCAGTTCTCTGAATAAACCTTTTAGTGATTTAACTCGGATTTGCAGTAAGAATCATTTAATGAGTCTGTGTTCATCCTGGCAGAAGTCAGACACTGCAGGAGTGGGAAACAGAATGAGATCTGCAGTGAGAGAAGCCACCACAGGGTAAGTATTATCCCTACTAAAACCATCCAGTCTTAAAAGACGAGTGTAAATATTTATGTCTGTCTGTCACCCCTGTAAAAGGCTCATGTCACTCATCTCACTAATCGATCATTGCCCCAATAGGACTGCATTGCCTCTGGTCTCTGGATTCCTGTGCCATGGTGTAACCCATGCAGCACACTATCATGCCTGTGTAAGCCCTGTGGTCAGTGTAGTGGGTGAGTGGCATGCTTCATGCCAGTGTCATGCTCTCCTCCTCCTTTACCTTAGCTTCATGTTAGCTGTGAGCAATGTGTGCAGCTCTGGTATCTGGGTACACAGAGGAGACCACTGCCACAAACAGGATAAAGCCAGACCATGCTAGCTGCACTCTGAGTGACTGATCTGGCTTAAGGGGACAGCAGTTGAGGGAATGAAGTTACATAGAGCCGCTTGATCGATGTGATCTGTATTCGCCTATGTGGACTGATAACTGCAACACAGACCCAGCAGCTTCCAGTACAATGACTCGAGTATAAGCCGGACAGGGCAGTTTGGCTTATACTTGAGTATATGACATTTCATTAACTTCCAATATCATTATTATATTTAGTGCTATGTCATATGGATATCTTATTACATGAAGCATGTAAGTTCATAAAAAGCATATAGTTCATAAAATGTATTCTTATTCTCATTTTTTCCAGTCATTTGAATTGAGTTGTAGTCGATATTTGCCCATGCATATCAAAGCTACCAGACTGGAAGCCATTGTGACCTATTCAGATATAACAGCAATGACACTTCCTACAGAGGGGTTGGTTTGCCTGTGGACATGCCGAGGTATTACTGGATCAGATCCAGACTTACGAACATAAATTTATGCATGGGAAAAACCACCCACCAGGTCTAACTCCACATGCCCGCAGGAGACACATAGGGTGCACCCAGGAGACACCATAGGGTCCGATTCAGTGCAACGCGAATANGGGAAAAAGCAAAAAGACACAAATTTTCTCCCTTATGCAACGAATGTATGGGAGAAAACATTATAGTAAAGAAGACTGAATCGGCCCCATAGATGGAAAGCTGATGGTATTGGAAACCAAATTTGTACAGCCAACAACTTGTTTGCTACAATACTTAACAAATATTAAAGTAGAGGCACACAGTTTTGATGATTTAGCTGCTTTTGAGATTTTATAGTAAATTGATGATGTCTGCTTTGAATTGATACCAATAATAAACAGAAGGCATTCATGCTAAAGTGTTACTAAAATATTATGAAGAAATAAACAGTGAAAGGAGCTTCCTGCCATACATAAGCATTTGTAATTCATTACTGTATACTACAATATAAAACAGTTATGAGAAGGTTGTTAAAAAAAACCAGATTTAACAATTAAAAGCAGTTGCTAAGAGGAGTACAATGAGGAAAGTTTATTTAATCAATATATTTGTTTCAGTACTACAGGATGCTGAAGCTCAGAGCTTAGCGTAATTGCAGTGTATCATGAACCATTGACAAAATTGGCCAAATGCATTGGCGTCACATGGGATCTCTGTAATATAATATTAACAGGTCTAAATGTATTTCTCTGGCTCTCATACTGGAGCCTTTCCAGATATTCAGTTTAGAAGGCTGTATACACAGGGGATACCAGCCTAAATAGATGAGCAGGGGAAAATAAACTCCCAAGTAAAATCTGCTGTTCATCTGAAATTAAAGAGTGTATTGATTTCCAGAGACAAAAAGAGCTTGAATGGAGACATAGCAACTTTATCAACTTCACATGAGTGTCGGTAAAGAAAGAAAATCTAATTAAAATATGGGTCAAATACAGTCGCTAGCTTTCTAAATCAGAAGTAAAATTGAGTTTACTTGAGAATTTAAATTGAGTAATATCATAACTAAAGTGGATGCAGTCAGGGCTGTTGGAGAAAGAAGTTTGGAGGACATAACTGGACCACCTTGCACAGAACACAACTTAGCGGGTACTTTTCCACACATTCATAGGTGGCGAATGGCATTATCATGTCCCATATCATTACTTTATGCGGGTTCAATGATGCCGCATTGCACAAATCAGAACAGGCGTTCTTTCTTCTAAAATTTAATACAGAGCATGATGATGACATTCTACCCATCTGACCTTTAGTATCAGCATTGTTATATAGCATTTATACATTTACATATAAAGCCTCAGGCCTTTATGTTAGAAGCCCAGTGACAGTATACATAATATCTAGATATAACGCAGCTCCTGGTACACAGCTATGCTTCCTATCAGCAGAGGGTATTTTAAAACTAATATTTCCTCTGGCACAAGTGTCTTTCTCTGGACATGACCCTGTCCAAGGGTCGCACATATTGTGACAGGGAGATCTGCAACTATTCGCTCTGTGATATGATTACCACACTCATCATCATTATTCTTGGTGTACAGTAATAAGTAATAGCCTCAACACTGATACCAATTATGGGTGAGGAAATTCTGTGTGGGTTTTCTCTATGCTTTCTTTAAAATATTAGGGAACACATTTTGGATTTTCCTTATAGATAAATAGCTTAAAATGCAGAAGAAAAAAGAAAAGAAAGAAAGAAAAAACAGCTGCAAAGATTGACAAAGATATAAGGACCAACTTAGTCCTCTATATGAACCAGCTTCAGTGTCAGACTGGGGTACCTTGGGCCCACCAGAGGAAATCATTCATGGGGCCCGCCCTCAGTTATAAGTAATAATGGTAGGTCTTGGGGCCCACCGGAGGATTCTCCTATTCTCTGGTGGGCCAGTCCGACGCTGACCAGCTTAGTCTTCAAGCTATTGCCTGTTAAGTTTGTTGCTTTGTGTGTGCAATTGTGACTACAATGGAAATGCTATGGGGGCTGTTGCTGAGTTTCTAGACACCCTAGAATAACTCCCCGCTCCCCTCAGTGCCACCCCACTTACTACACAGAAATATGAAGCTCAGCAAAAGCAGCTCCTTCTGCGCAATCTCGCACTGTCACTTACATTTTAATAATAAGTCTATACCTCTAAATCACCAGAGGTGGCACTGCTGAGCTAAGACTACTGAGCAATTCATTAACCATATTTTACTCCTTGTGGTATGTTCATCTAGTTTATTATGCTTATTTAGTTCTCAGAGCTGGCCAAGAATATTTGGTCATCATGAACCTAAGGATGTAGGAGGAGGAAGTTATAATCCAGACAGGGAGATATAAAGGAGTTAAAAATTAGACAGGAAGAAAATGCATAGCAGCCCGTGCATCATGAACTAGATGAACTAGATAAGATAAATGAACACGTTGAAATAGATGAGGTAAATGAACTAAATGACCCAAATTAGGTAAATGAACTAGTTGAAATAGATGAGGTAAATGAACTAGATGAACTAGAAGGCAAATTGAACTAGTTGAACTACATTATCTAAATTAACCAGATGAACTAAATAAACTACATGAGATAAATGAACTAGATGAACTAATCTTTCAAACTAATCTTTTTTCATGAGCTAGATCTGAATGAACTAATCACGCAATTGAACCACATTTCCCATCACTAGTTCCTCCCCTCCCCATGCTTCCATACTGTTTTGACTATGAGATCTAATCACGTCATGTTATGTAGTTGATGTACCTTTAAATGACAAAAAATATAGCAATGTGCAAATGTTTAAAGTGCACTGTTCTGAAGTTTGTGAATCTCTTGATATTTTCTTTCAGTATATCTATTGTTTTTGTTATGTCATGCAGAAATACATTATGTGTGTTTTAGGTTGATTACAAGCTGAGACTTGACAAAAAAATCTTTCTATTTAACAAAAATGAAATTAAAACCCAAGTAACCATGAATACAACACTGTGCAATGGCTTTGAAATAGAGAGAAATATAAAACATTGCAGAAAAAGAAACGAAGAGTTAGTGCACTTATTTACCGGTTATTACTGTGACCACTGAAGAATGACGTGATTTATGCTGAAGGTATCAGCTGGTAGGCTTTCCACAGATGAGAAATATGCATATTTCAGACTCTCAACAACACTCAAATTTGTAACTGTTGTTAATGAGTAAACCCCCTATTCTAGTGTATGAATTAAGATATTTCTATTTAATGCTGGGATCTATGAAAAAGTTTATGAAGGGATTAAATTAATTGCATAAACATAGCATTTGTCGCATATTCATATTTTAAGGGGTCCTACTATTATTATATTCTTATGGAAACCTCTATGGAAACATATTATTACCCTTTTGAGATTTCCATCGAATGACCATTGTAAAAATCCTGGGTAATTCCAGGGCCGCCTTTAGTCTAAACAGTGCCTACCTGGGTTTTTCAAACCCGGGTAATTCACTGAAGAGTTTATTGGCTGTGCAAGCAATGTGATTGTTGCTTATCAGCTAATCATGGAAGAAAGCCAATGACAGCTACTATGCTATTGACAGTTTTTATCAATTATCTACTCAGGTTCAGTTGGCCAGATTCAGACTTTAGGCACTATTGACTTACTCACACCTTACTCAGGAGTGGTCAAAACCACGTTGAAAAAATGAAATTTTCCTCCCCTGCAATTAAAAATGTTTTTTTTTTCCCACTCCTGAGGAAGTGATGAGTAAGTCAATAGTGCCTAAAGTCTTAATCTGGTCCTGGGTCAACTTTGTAATTTCACCACAATCCTGGGCCAACACTGCAATCTAAATGGGGTATAACATCAGGAACGGTCTGAACCCTGGCAAATACCCAGCTTTAAAATATACTTATTTTTAATTTAAAAAGCAGTATTTAATAAAAAGGTAAGAGGCTCACAATGCCCGGTGCCCTTTGCTTCCTCTACTGGCACCACTGTAGCAGTNATGGGCAACCTGAGACACTATCCACACTGTTACACAGCAGCTAGTCAGGTCAAGCAATACAAATATGTTATCTCGAATCATTATCAAATTTTAGACACAGTAACGGGTAAATCTTACAACCATACAAAGTGAAGGACCACACAAATAAACAGTCTAAGGTTGCCCTTTGCAGAAGTCATTGGTGTGACCTTTTAGCAGAACTTTTGTATTTTGTAAGTGATCTTATGAAATAACGACTCAAACAATGAATTGAATTCAGTCCGGAGAACCAATGCAGAATCACTGCTGTGTCCTAAACTATGGTACAGGAGAGGGCAGGTCATTGCCCTCGCTTTTATGAAGTTATGATAGTTCAGTAAAAGCTGCANCAGGGCTTATTGGTCCCATTCTCGGCACCGAACTCTGAAAGCAGCTGAGAGGAGAGGCTAAAGAAAGCAATCCGGAGAAACAAACCGAAAGTAAGAATTAAAAGAGGACAAAATGGAAAAGCAAGGAAGAAAAGTAGATTATCAGATTGAAAACCAATCATAAGAAAAGATTATTGAAGTAAAGAAATAAAAACAGTAATGTGGTGCCCACTATTATTTGCTTACGCACTATTGAACGTACAAGGATAAAGTTACGAGAGGGAAAAATCATGTTGAATTGCAGGGGAGGAAAATATCATTAGTTGAAAACAGAGTTGAGAGATGATGTTTTCTAGCCTAATAGTCTAATAACAGTGTAACAGTAACACTGGTCAGTATCTACATTACATTCATTTTACTTCCCCTGCAATTTACATGGTTTTAGCCACTCGTAACTTTAGGCTCAATAATACGTAAGTCTGGATCCGGTTCATTAAGTACATCCCTATTTCCAGGAGAACCCAGACCACTTGATTTCATCCTGGTCAACAGTAAAGATCACAAACTCAGGTTAAAATATTTGTACTGACCTGAGACCATACAAGACTGTGCCATCAGGATGAAGACGAATCATTCTGTTCTTGACTGTAACGCCGTGAACAAAGGATTTCTTGTCATTGAGAAAGTATGTATCAGGAACCCAGAGCTGATCGGCCACTCTATTGTCCAAGGTCAAATTTAAAGGAATCACTGAATATGAAAGCCTTTTATCCCTCCATGCCTGCTGAAAGTACATTGTCAAGGTATAGTCCTGCAAGGAGAAAAAACACAGACAATGACTCATTTCAATAATAAAATACAGATTATTTGAAAGCATTCTGACTGTATTACTCCATCGCAGGAATCATGTGGTTTAATGACACATTTCAAGGTTGTAAGCAAGAAAAAGCTGGACATATTTTATCTTTCCTATGAATTATTTTAGCATTTTGTTTTATTTAATAATGATTCCATTTATGTGCGGTTGGGAGATAAGACAGGAAGGTCCAACAGTCATACATTATATTTTAACAATCATGTTTTAATTATGACATTAATAATTACTATAACAGGCAAAACAGTAATACACGTTGGCTCTATTTGCTTATTAGTCCTTTTTTTTGGGACGCCTCCCCGCAGCTCTTGTGCTCGTGTTCAGAGGTCCAGCAGGTGATTGGGCATACAGAAGGGACAGCGAAAGAGTGAAAACTTTATTGCACCATATGCGTTTTCCTTTTCGCTGTCCCTTCTGTATGCCCAATCACCTGCTGGACCTCTGAACAAGAGCTGCGGGGAGGCGCCCAAACAAACCACCACGTGGATCGTACAGAGTGATATAGCGTGGCAGCAAAGGAGGAGAAGGATCGCCGCTTATGAGAAAAGAGGACAAGAAAATTAACCTAAAAGCTACTACATCATTAACATAGAAGAAGTTTTTTTTTGGAGGAACACAGAATTCGGAACGGTGAGTCTTAAACTCCACCCAAGCCCTGCCGCAAACTCCACCCAAGCCCTGCCACAGCTCCACCCAAGCCCTGCCGCAGCTCCACCCAAGCCCTGCC
>JABWIB010002376.1:5061-15967 GCA_016617825.1 Platyplectrum ornatum | reverse complement strand
GCTCCACCCAAGCCCTGCCGCAGCTCCACCCAAGCCCTGCCGCAGCTCCACCCAAGCCCTGCCGCAGCTCCACCCAAGCCCTGCCACAGCTCCACAATGGTAAAAGGAGACCACTTCTCTCACCCATACGAGATTACACCAATCACAAGGCCCTATATTAAGATTTCTGCACCAGCTACATGTTAATTTAGCGGAAATTAGTAAAGTTCAGACTGTGCTGCTTCCAATAGAGTGTAAGTGTTTCGAGTTCCAGCTTTGTCCCCCCAGCTCAGAGGCAAACCAAGGAGGTTTCTGGTTCCTTTAAACCCCATTCCTGCCCTAATGTTGGAAATAAACCACTCAGAGAATTCTGCAATTTATTTTATTATCCGACCACTAGTGGCTGCCCTACAGTGACGGAATTCATTACACTTTTAGATCCTGAATAAGCGGCGGAAAGCCGTGAAACGCGTCGAGCAGTGATATTTATTTTATCTGTTTATGATTGTTAACCTCTCCGGTCCTCAAGAGCAAAACGGCTCCAGCGGGCTAGAGGGGAGGAGGTAGCCAGCAATAACTTCAAGCCGTTCCTGCTTGTGAAGACATGCTGTGTATGCTTTTGGTGGGCAAAGAAATTCAGAGCAATAAAAGAACTATCTATGATCACTTGGCATGACAGCCACCTCTGTCTCAGTGTGTGCTGAGCTCACTGATACTATCTTCCCACATTGTCAGAGACACTGAATTGTGGACATCAGAGCAGGAAATTCCCTTCCAGACTACTGCTATCATTGTCACTTATGTCAAACAGCTGTCTTCACGTATGTATCATCTGTTTTGTCACTCACCTGTCATTCATTTGTTATTTACTAGGTCATTCCTTTGTCACCAGTCTTTTGTTTAAGGAAAAGAAGGGTCTTATAGTATGGAAGGTCTGGCCAGGCATACTGTACATGCACCATTTACCAAAAAGGGGGTACGAATGAGTACTAATAGTGTTTTAAGGTTGGATTTACAAAACTGCCAAAAAGAAAGATGCTGCAACCAATGAGATTCTAGTTCTCACTTTACTATTATATACTAGAGAATGTCAGCTGCATCTGATTGGTTGCTACGGGCAACATCTCCACTTTTCCTTTACCAACGTTTAATAAATCTAGTCTTTAGAGAACACACAAAAACTGGTGAAAATGTAGATCTGGAGGTTTCCTGGCTCAACTTAGTTTTATGCGCAGATGCTTCATTTATAATCATTTGAATAAAGCAATAAAATGTATTCAATACATAAATAATGTATTTTTTATTTAAAAGGAAAATAAAAGGAAACAGTTATACAAGTTAATAGTTTATTTTTGGTATTTTTTTTATTTGAAAAGTAACAACGGGCAAGAATGTGCTCATGCAAGTGAATAGTTCACAGCTGCAGTTTTCAACCATGACGGTATCATATCTTTGGAACAAATCATTAGGTTCTTACTTAACCATGTTGCACTGACTGTGAGATAAAACACTCTCAGTAGGATTACAATCTTGTCTGTATCAAAGGTTCTCTCTCTATATATATATGCTTTGGCTGGACTTTTTTCCTTTAGGTGTTTGGCCCAAACGAGTGGGTTATAGAGGGAAAATAAATAATTAGGTGAGTAATAAAATCTATTGGAGATGAGTAATATAATCCATTGAATTGTTAATGAAAGGATTATACAATGTGAAACAGCACCGTTCCTTTCATCCATTTCCAACACATGTAACTGAATGTATGGCTAAGAGACTTTTAGATATCCAAAAATAAGTCTTTTTGTGAGCTTATATTTATACTTGTATAAAGAAGACACTGGGCGTATTACCTATTCTACTTTACCTATACACCAGGCAGCATGGCCACCACCTTGGGTTAATACAGGGGTAAAGGAGAGAAGGGATGCTGTGAAGTCTAAAATGATGAGAATTGGAAGTACAATAAAAGCTAGAAGGTTAGAATGGAAACCTTACATTAAAACACAGGTCAATCAGGGAGTAGATAAGGTAAAGACAAAAGGCCGAGGCCTGATGGGATGTCTCTTCTATACCAGTGGGTTCCAAACCTTTTCAGTTCCACCTCCCTCAGGGTCGCAAAGCACCCCTAAGACAAAACTGTTCCATTTTTTACATTGAGTTAAAATAGCATGATAACTATTTAGGTAAAGACAGAAATACTTCAAGTCAAATCTTATGTAGCTCCTATACACTAAGTAACACTAGCACCACTAGTCACCATGTCCAAAAACATTCCACAGCACCTCAATGAAACAGTCGAGGCTCCTCAGGAAGTCTAGGTGCACAGTTTGAAAACTACTACTACACAATTTAGATTTTTCATTTTCTCCAGACAAGAGATTAAAGTGTGTAGATACTACACACTTTAAAAACCGTAAGATAGGCATTGTCCAGCAAAGATCCTGAAACTTGTCTTAAAAAGACACAAAAAACTAATTTCTACATAAAGTAATACAATATTATCCTATCTGTCATGTTATTATAAATAATTTTACAAACATTTTCACATTCTGGCAATGGCCCTCACATCCATCAATCATAACCTTTATTTACAGTCATCATGACAGTTTACAACCCTTGCAAGTACACAACCATAGCATGTGCCTTTGCATTGCACCCAGCTCAACCATGTTTTGCATGCCTTATATATGTCATTTTATGTGTGCCTCTAATTCTTAAACCACTCTGCATATAAGCAGGGCCAATGTCAATAATAGTGGGGCCTGGGACTGCCGAAGTTATAACGTTGTGACGTCACAAAGTCTGTCCTAGCACCGGAGCTCATATAGATGCCATTACTGGTGTCTATGTGAGTTCTGGCAAGGGAAATAAAGATANAAAGCTTCCACACTGAAGCTTCCTATCTGTATTCCCTCTGCATGTCATAGTTATGGTGCCGGTCCCCTACTCTGTCTGGGCCTCTGCTCTGTCCGTGCCCGGGATAGTAGGACCGCCTGTCTCCCCCTGATGGCGGCCCTGCAAATATGATTTACATTACATGACGATGTACATTCCATGTGCTTTCCCTAAAACTCTGTGCATGTGACCCACTTATAAGGTATGTCTCCTTGAATGCAAGACATTTCCAGAAGACAGGTATAACGTAACTGAATGCAATTGAGAAATATTACACCTAAAAAAATCACAACCATGATTCATATTTGAGCAGTTTAGGAGTCTCCGAGGATGCACATAGCAGCAGGCTTTTGTTGGGAAATCAATAGTCAAAATATTTTGTTATTAGCGATTACCTTTATCTGTCTGTAGCAGACCCTGTCTAGGCCATTTATTGCGATCCTGCTTTTAACTTTGATATTCACTTGCTTACAGCATTTAATGACTATGATTAATATTTATCTCCAGTTTTGCAATTGTAGGGTAAACACATAACGGAAAATTGTTTAATTTCATTGTGTATAATGTGTTTTTTGCCTGTTCGGCGGTAATAACATGCACTTTCCTGGCTTTATAATAATCAACTTGTTTATATGATTTACTTGTGAAAATGTAAAAGCTTTTTATATTATCATTGCTATTTTCATTCTGCAAGCAGAGTGCTGCATTTAAGCAAAGGACTGGACCAGTCTGAGCACTGAATAGATGTAATATAATGTAATTACCAAAATTTTGTTGGAGGCTTTGTATGTACGCCACCAACTATATTAATATTGCTTAGAAATGTGTATTCATTTAAGACGTTTACCATAAATGAGGCAGAAAAAGTGGTTCACAAAACAAGGTTTTGGTGTGAACACCTGTTTTCTGTTTATATTGTCTGATCCGTTACTTCAAACAGTAACAGAAATAAATGTTTTTTGGAAAAACAAGACTATAAAGATAATAAAAAGGAGCCAATATAAAGTAATAACGAGGTCAACACATTGCATCAGACTTATGCAAAATGGTTGTTTTCAAATCGCAGGGGGCAAAAGTGTGTATGGGAACTCTACCACATTCCATTATGGACCTAGATCCTTCAAATCCAATCTTTGGTAATAGGGAGGTTTCTGTCGGCAGGGCAGGACAACAGGGAAGTATACTTCAGGTATGCATGGTCAGATGGGGAAGGTATGTGAAACGTACAGTAAAGTCGCGAAGTGACCTTCTCTAAGCCATACAGATTTCTGTATACATCAAAACTCTTTTGCCAATGCTTGTTGGAGCTCAACTTCCATTGACTATTAAGTCTGGCACTTGACCAATATTTTTAATGGTTATTTAATTATACAAAACCAAAATCATTTAAATAGTATGACCATATTATATTCATAATACTACTAATACTACTAATACTACTAATAACCTAGACTCCACAAATTTATTTAGCTATAGTATTTATGTACTATAGTATTTATGTACTTCATTGGATTTGATTCACAATCTCGCAGTGGTGAGATTTAATGCCTGTACTTAAGATGGACAGGAACCTAATGTACTGGATCCAGACTATGTACTATTGAACATACAAGGGAGTGGGTAAAACTATGCTGTGGCCTAATGACTACAAGTGCCTTAAAAGAGTGACTCCATGTGGAAAGTGTTAGGCCTAAAACATGTCTTTACCATGTCTTCAGGTCTCCTAGACAACTCTTGTATTGGCTTCACTGGCTTCCAGGAGTTCTTTCAGTGTCCAGGCCCCTAGGAGATGTGATTTTTGAACTATTAGCCTATGCTTCCCTCGGGTGCATTATGAATACATAATGAAATGTACTAAGATGATTGCAAAGAACAATGCAAAGAGGAAATATAAACACTGAGGGAAGGAGCATGAGTTCTACAAAACAAAAGCGAGAAGAAAGATGTAAAAGGGGAAGGAGAGAGAGAGACGTGGGGGGGGGGGAAGGAAAAGGGAGTGGGGGCAGGTTGGGTCGCTGCCGGGATTGGGGGTTGAAGGGTGGAAGAAACAGAGGATGTCGGGTAAAGGTCTGCTAGGAGGAAAGAAGCTGTAAGGTACTGAGTTGTTGGGCCAAGAGCCACGGAGATCAAACCAGGAGGTTGTCAAGGTCGTGAAGGTAGAAAGAAATCTTTTCCATGTTTACGACAAACCAAACAAAGGTCATGAGTTTGATATTCATTCTTTTAGGTATCTGTTTTTTTTTTAAATATCTAATCTGCCCTTCCATTACAGAACAGCACGTCAGAATACACACTTCCCTTTTCTTTATCTTTACTGTATCTTAGAGGTAGGACCCTCTGGAATGTACTACTGTAGCTACTCCGATTCCTTTTTACCGCTTAGTGCGGTCTTCCTCATTCCTGTACACAATTCATGAGTGCTGCTATCTCTGCTGCCAGGTTCACATATCTGGCTGCCATGACAACCAGCGTTCGTCAAGCCCTGGAGTAAAGTATAGATTTGACACTTCGCAACCTCAGTGCTGCACAATCCAGCATTCCCGCGTCAGATAATTACAATAAGTTTTATAGTCTTCACAAGAACATAACATACAGTAAAACTATCATCCTTTGCAAATGCTTATTGCTTCCTTTTGCTAACTACTTCAAATGTAAGGCAGTCCCAGGTCACTGGGTATCTCTCAGCCTGTGCCTCTGTAATGGTGAAATGAGGGTTCTGCCTGATTAATGGTCTGAGGTTAGCGGTACAGGACACCACTGCCGCTTCTCCACTGTCCACAGGCAATGCAAAATATAACAAGGGCATTGTGCATTCAGTAATGGTATCTGTATGCTTACTAGGTAGCAAAAATAAAAAAGTATCAAGACTAAAACATTTTAGCCATATCTAGCTCGCAACTAAAGAGTTTGGGTGGAGCTGCTTAAGAGTTTGGGTGGAGCTGGGCAGGGTTTGGATGGAGTTGGGTAAGTGTTTGGATGGAGCTGGTTAAGTGTTTGGGCAGAGCTGGGTAAGTGTTTATGTGGAGCTGGGTAAGTGTTTGGGCAGAGCTGGGTAAGTGTTTGATTGGAGCTGGTTATGTGTATGGGTGGAGTTGGGTAAGTGTTTTGCCGGAGTTGGGTGGGGGGGGGGGGCTGGGTAGGTGTTTTGGTGGAGCTGGGTAAGTGTTTCGGCGGAGCTGGGTAAAGTTTGGGTGGAGCTGGGCAGAGTTTGGGCGGGACTTATTTGTGCAGTTTTCACACTGCACAATGTTGGGAGGTATATGTTTGTTGGGCGGCATGTTAATGTTATAGACATAACTACTTTCATGCTTATAATTGAACTTTCTTAGTATTTTTTTAGTTCTAAGCACATGCTAGTTTATATGTCCAGCTTTGACAGCTTTAAGTTAGATATAACAACACTGGTACAGTGCAATGGCTGTATAATACTTACCATATATTATATATATATAATATATATATATATATATATATATATATATATAAAATGGTATTACTGGTATTGAGAGTGAATGTTAAAATCAAAGGATTCAATTGCTTGGATGACAAAGTTATCCAGACCTATTGATGTTGTTTTTTATCCTACATACGCTTGAATAGGTGCTCAACTCTTGTTCTTGACCTTTAATATAAGTGTAACATTGTTAAGTCTTCAAATGGAATAAGAGAACCCAAGCACAGCAGGAACAGTGAGGTTTCTGATTTCCCAATCTTTTAAGATGGAAGTAGTGAAGACCAAGCAGAGCTGCAGACTGCGATGTTAGGATAAAATATATAACACTAGAAAGTGTTATGACAGTGGTTCCTAAACTTTCGAGTTTGAGGCACCCTTAAGGTCTCCATAATTTTTCAAGGCACCCCTAACACAAAATAATTTCCCATTTTTTACGTTGATGAGTAAAATAGTGTAATGACTATTTAGGTAAAGACAGAACTACTTCAGATTGACATTAAATCTTGTGTACCTCCCATACAAGAAGTAAAATTGTGCTTCTAGGAAACACGTGCCACCATGTCGGAAAAGGCATTTCGTGCCACCCCAATGACAGCATCATAGCACCCAGGGGAGCCTAGGCACACAGTTTGGGAACCACTGTGTTATGAGATGATAAAACACCAGAGCAGAGGACAGAAAGACAGATGATGTTAGCTTTAAGATCTACGATACCTGATATGTAAGGTAAGGGTTGTGGGCACATAGCTATTTTAGTGTCTATGATGACTGTACACACACACACATACGTATGCTTAGAAGGGGGTACAAGGTATTCTAATATTAAATGGGGGTTAGTAATCATTTTACAAAAATTAACTCATAACCAAATTAAAGCTCCATGTACTAACTTCAGGTTGAAGTCAGTTTCCACATGTAGACAAGCTTTATCACCTATAATTGAATGATCAATATTCACAAACCCTGAACCAGCAGATGATGCGCTCATAGAGAGCCAAAGTCTCTGCGTATGCGACCAACGAGGAGCTACAATGTCTGCTGTAATCCTGCAGACCATTGCGGGACCTCGCAGGAGGGGTATTTGCACTGAGGAGGCGTGAGCCTGGCTTACTACTCCATACACTACATACACAGTACTCCACATTGGATCAGAAACTTTCAGCCTAATTACTCCTTTCAAACACGTATTGACATTGAGCAAACTGTGGACAAACCCGTCCAATGTTACATTCTCATGCGGAAACTGAAGGGGATGGGAGCACTTACAATGCCATAACCCAGCCTTACGTGACCCATGCGGATCAGTGGTCTGTTTGATCGTACACATCACTCAAACCCTTCCCCAAGAACAGATCCAGCTTTACTCACTCCACATGCAATGTGCTTAAATCTGGTTGACTCTGAGGCAGCATTCATCTGTGTCCCAAGTGTGCTCTTGAGGATCCCCTGGCACATGGAACGAGCCAGCACTGGTCTCTTGTATCTGCTCCGCCACCGACCCACCTAGCATTAATTATGTAATCAACGGACTGGTAAAATAACGCTGCTTCACCTTTACAACCATACACATAATGCCAATCATCCACCCTATACTGTAGAACCTAGCCACTGTAAAGCGCATCGGACTGAATCAAGGTGCTGTTAAAGTGGAACTTTGTTCAATTCAAGAGGTTAGCATCATAGACCATCATCTTTTCTGTTATGCCCATACTATCAGCAATGGGCTCAAATGCAATCAGCAAGTTTAGACAGTTTTGACTCTTGACAGCGGGTGGGTTGCATAAAATGTGGTAGGGTTATATTGTTAAAACATCCAGTGTTGGCAAGGATTCTGCTATCCATCATCATTTTAAGTGGGGATGAACTAGAAATATTAAGGAAGTTTCCAGTTCTAGGACCTCCTTGCCAATGATGGGAATGGTGGATGGGTATACTATACAGTGGAGATCCGCATGTGGTCGGATCCATTCCATTCTCCTTCTTCTGCCATGTAACTCCTAAATTTGGTACAGGTTTCTTTCAATAGCTGCTTACAATGTATTTATTGAGTGTTGAGCACTGTTACAAGATAACAATTTTTGACATCTCCTATAACACATTTAGGCCAGCTCAGCCCCACCCACAGCCTTACCAAACCCCGCCCATTCATGCTCAGGCCCCACCTCCTTGCCTTTCATGTTTTGCCCCTGGCTTCTATCTTGTTCTAGAAATTTCTTGTAGCACACTACAATAATTCTCATTCATGGCAAAACTAGTCCAAAAAGTGTTGTTATCAAATATAATGGTCCTGTTTGCTATTTTGGTATTTTGTGTCAAAGATGATTATACATGTTAAATATGTGAATGGTGTTGACTCTAACAACTAATGCATGAGTGGAAAGCATTTTTCAAATGACTATGATTCAGTCACTTGACATTACGTGGCACCGTAGCTCGGAACATAATTCATTGTATGTTTTGCGACTTGTGTACCCTGTATCATTATCTGTCAGAGCATGTTTATCTTTTGCTAAACATTTTTCCCATTTTGACAAGCCATTCCTCAGTGATATCTGTGAGTCGAGGATGATTCATTTGGAGTAACCCTTGATAAACAACATGAACCTTTTCCTTCTTGATTGCCTTGAAATCCAACTTATATTTCATATCCCCTTTATACAGCTAGAGAATTACTTAAGACAGGAACAATGATCCCCCAGTTCCTGTGCCCTTGCATTGTATTCCATCTGCTTGCATGTGCACGTATCAGTTCTACTTAATCGAGTGCATCCTGCTTCATCTAGACTTATCAGAATCTACACTTTCCAAATGTACAATATAGATACAAGTCCTTTTGATAAATACCTATGAAGTCTTATGTATTCCCACCATTTTTTACCCCACATGCATACCTCCCAAGTGTCCCGCCTGCCAGCATTCTTCCCGATTAGGGAACAAAACCTAAAAAACGGGTCGGAAAGGGGCAGGGTTTGGACATAGCAGGGTGGGCAGGGATTGGGAGGTATGCGTCCTGCCCCCTGATTCTTACTTTTTGGAAGTCGGTTTGGAACTGTACGTTATCTACTCTACATATCTCCCTCCCTCTCGACCCCAAAGCGTGCCTTTTTGGCCTCACTTTAGCAGAGTCATTTGATGCAGTTACTTATAAGTATGTTTTCTCCTTAATATCCCTGGCACTGGATGGCCTCCTCCCCACCCCTACTGGACCAATGCATAGCGCTAGTCAACTCTGCCATTGGTCACGAAAAATTTGTCCACTGGAACTCACTTCATAAACTTTTTGGGATTTGGTCTCCTTAGCTGGTGTCCCCATTCTATGCGGGCTCGGATCTGTCTGGGTCCTCTGCCCATCCTTGATTGTTCCTGCAATTATATGTAGCTCCTTGATGCATGCTTTGCGAGATCTGGGGTCTCCACAGCTCCCTCGGTGCTCGTACATTTGTCACCACTCGTGGCTACTGCTATCTGGGGTTGCTTGGTACTGTACCAGGAATTGACGAACTGTAATATACTGGAACTGTCCGCACATGCTCATTTCATTTACTTTCTTATCCTGTGCTATGTTTATGTTCTGTTCTTTGTACTTGTTAATTTTTTATGTTTGTATTTTGTATTGTGATGTTCTTTTTGTTTGTTTGAAAAAAAAACGAAAATTTTTAATAAATATCTACCTGATTCAAAAAAAAAAAAAAATATTAGGAGGTATGCATTTGTATACTAAACTGTTGGTGCGAGGATAATAGTTTAGCAGTAGCACTTAAAAATAAAGAGTAGATGAGTATATGCCAGGCGTTGCCGATGTGATGACCCGATTAGCCATAATGTGTTTTCAGAAATGCACTTTGCCAGTAATATATTACCTTTTTTTTTATCTGCCCTCTGTGTGATATTCTACTGTGCATGCCCAAAAATGAAGAACCTAGGCAGCTTAAATCCTGAGGGGCATGTTCTGGGAAAGAAAGGATGGAGTCACATAGTCACTGTACAATATAGGGCATTCCAATATCTTCCAACATTTAGGGGGCCGAAAGCGGGACAAATATGTCTCGCCCCAACCAAACTCAGTTTGTGACCGCAATTGGGACAAAATTTTACACTGATCAGGACAAACTGGTAGGTGAGAGGAACAATCACCCAAAAGCAGAACCTAGTGAAATCTGGACAGTTAGAGGGTATGGCATATCCGAACAAGTGCAACCCATCCAGAACGCAGGTTAACAAAAGGATATGCGGCATTGGGGGATTGCAGTCAGGGTGGAGGGGCAATTAGTACAGGTCACAGCCAATCAGGAGCCCTTGCACTCCTGTTTGGTTGTGACAATGTGTGATTGTAGGGGGAAGGGGAGTACCAGTGGCGCCTCTTAAACATCCATGATGGGCAAGGGGTAAGCTGTACATTTTACAGTAGGTACCGGGAAAATGGCGCTGGTTTGGACCCAAGATCTGTATGAGTTCTTAAGGTTGGACTCTGGCAGTATAAATTCTAAGTCCATCTGCAGGGGCGTAACTACAAAAGGCTGGGCCCCATAGCAAACCTTTCAACTGGGCCCACTTTACTATTTTCTATCTATATCTATATAT
>JABWIB010002375.1:54328-60049 GCA_016617825.1 Platyplectrum ornatum | reverse complement strand
CTGTATTGCAAGAAAGACTGTAAATCTTTCCATAAGGATGTATACGATCTAATGCTGTGAATAAAAAAATAAAACAAATTAGCCTGTTATCCTAATTTTTTTAAAAAAATCTTTATTTTATATACTAAAAATGCACAGTAGAATGTTTTTTTCATAAACATAACTGAAAGATCTTTAAAATAATGTAATAATAACTTGTGGGTAAATTGTGGGATCTGTATACCCATTGTAAAAAGCAGGTCAACAGAGTNGTCTGTATTACTAGAACANATTGTTCTAGACATTCNTTTTTTANATAGTAGCCTGTAAAAAATNNAATTTTTTTNAAACATTTTTAAATATTTAATTAAACATTTACCTATAGTTATATTATAATTACCTATAGTTATTATAATTTTTCATACAAACTGACAAATTCTAATTACTAACAATTTGACAGAGAAATCTACTGTTTTTTAGTGGTCTGAATACTTTTGAAAAGTATTGTATATCATAATTGGAATTTATGAATGACAAAATATGGGCAAACTACATGCTACAGTATATATTAAAACTCGGACTATATTAAAACTTACAGCCTAAAATATAACAAAATAATCCATGATTAATACTATAAATACTAATAGCACATTAAAGTTAGAAATCAATAGCAATGTCCCAAATAACAACAAAAAGAGTTTTTGGGGACATTCCAAAAGTTTAAATTATCTTTGAATTAATTTAGTTCACATTCTCTTAGTGAATCAAAATAACCAATAAAAGCAAAAGAAAATAAATAAAGATTAATATGATAGAAATATAACACTGAAATAATAGAACACAAATAATCAGTATTTATAATATTTATACTGTCTCACTTTAGCATTTTCATTTGAAATAGAGGCAATGGTATACTGGTACTTTATCGTTTTTTGTGATTCACAGCAGTACTCAAAGTGGGTATTTATAAGTGGGAGGAGGAAGAAACATTTATCACTAAATAACAGTTCCAGAGATGGTGGGGCTTGTAAAAGGGCATGGAGCTTAGCAGGGAAAAGGTTCCGCTATACCATATCGGTGAATACTGCTGCACTTCGAGTACTGATTAACAGAATTGTTGGTATTTTGTCTGGGATGGTGAGGCAGCAGTTTTGTGGCAGTGCTTGTGGATCCATTTTGTTGTTGATTAGAAGGCTACACCAGTCAGTTACACTTATTTTACCCCTTGTAAGTCATAAATAAAGTTTAAATACATATTTAACATATTAAATACATACACATTTAAGTTTACTCGCTATATCTGCNAAAACCTTGGAACAAGGACGCTGACAGCTACGGTCATTTGTGCATTTGTGTTGCTCTTACAATAACTGTGATTATGTTTGAAAATAACTGTACAAAACGTGAAAGCTGAAATTTTGTATTGACACATTCATGTTTAGATCTCTCTCAGGTCGCATCGTTGGAGGCGTATGGTGGTTCTTTACCCTCATTATTATCTCCTCTTACACGGCCAATTTGGCTGCTTTTCTAACTGTTGAGAGAATGGTGTCGCCCATCGAAAGTGCAGAAGATCTTGCGAAACAAACTGAGATTGCCTATGGAACGCTTGATGCAGGTTCAACAAAAGAGTTCTTCAAAGTAAGTAGAGGGAGCTATCAAAAATGTTTATGTTGTATTTCTAAATATCAGTTCATTAATGTAAGAAACTATTATATTATTTTTAGTATTTTTTTTTATACAACATTTATTAGGGAACATTCAAATGAATTAATTTAAACTCTTGCATCTAAAATTGTCACTTGTTGATCAAGCTTAGAGATATGCCCTATCAAACTACTTATTAACTATAAATGGGTTGGGTTATATATCATGTAGGCAGTGGTAGCCCAAACATTTACACACTGGCTGTAGATATAGTTGACACTGCATAGACATAGTTGATACCTGACAAAGCTGGGACGAGTAGTTAGACAGTTGTGTTTTGATCTGGATCACCTTAATTCGTTATGCGAAGGAACAAACATTTTATCTCTCTCTGTTTAGAGTATTTCTGTCTANTTTGCAATGTAAGAATGTTTTTCCTAAAGTAATGCTTCAATGTTAATGTATATGAAGAACACCATAGCACATTGTATTAATTAATACAGGATTTATAAACTAACCTAACACTTAACACAGTATTTAAGCTTGCTGCTAGACCAGATTGACCATCATTCCAGCAGTGATGTGGGTCTTAATTATGATAAGATCGTAAGGCAAAGNTTTTGTTTTAAGATGGAGTAGAGCAGACCTGTTCCACACCTGTTCCAGAAAAGCTGCCCCCGGTGATGTGAATTATGGTGTCTGCTTCTTAGTGACAATCTGCCTGCATAACATCCGTGTTTTGCTATGAGTACATTTAACAAAAATCATGAAAGCGCTTCCGTGTACTCTGCCTCTGGGAAACATGTATCACGTTTGTCATTTGCATCACACTTATCGATCTGGGCATACGAGGTAAAGGGTCTCTGCGTGCATAGATCATTACTCCTCATTCCTTGGGGAGCTGAAAGAAGCAAAGAATAATGACAAGAAAATAAGAGTATGGATCTGGGACAGCAGTGACTGGCATTGACAGAACTGTTCTGCATGAGCCACCCAGGCAGAATTTCTTACAGAATTATACTNCATATTTCAACAAATCCTTTTATAATATATATCGAAACCAAAAANAAAANATAATGTAATATAAAAAGGCAACANTTTATTATAGAAGNTATTACTGGACAGATCCAGATCTCTACATTAGGCTACTTACAAAGTGTGTTTGCATGTGGCGGAAACGCATTAAAACACATTCCGTATGATCATGAATTCTATACGGTACTCCTACGATGCCGGTGTGTGGCAAGTCANCCGGACAGGACATCTATGCAAGTTGGATGAGGGAGCCATTTAGATGTAGCCATTTAGATGTAGCACTAAGGACATGGCTGCTGTTTATATGTGCTGTGTGTGTGAGGGGAGATTAGTACCCCCNGACTTACAGCAGGTAATTGTTATTAGGTCTGATAGTATTAGTAGATAGTAATAATTAAGTACTTAATTATTATTAAGTATTATTGTGTTTTATTGAACTAAGGCCACTTTTGTTTATTGCACAAGACATGNCACTAGAAGACCAATCACAAAAAGTTATGAGTAAGAGGTATACATTTTTCAGCAGAGAAAGTTTGTCTGAAGTCTGTTTTTGTTTCCAGTTCCTTCCTAAAATTTTACTCAGGGTTCCTTATACTCGAGCATCCTTTTACTGAGGGATCCAATTACTCAGGGATCCTTTAACTCAGGATTCCTTATACTCGAGCATCCTTTTAGTCAGGGATCCAATTACTCAGGGATCCTTATACTCGAGCATCCTTTTAGTCAGGGATCCAATTACTCAGGGATCCTTATACTTGAGCATCCTTTTACTCAGGGATCCAATTACTCAGGGATCCTTTAACTCAGGGTTCCTTATACTTGATACTCTAGATGGCAGCAAACTGAATGTAGGCAAATAAACAGTAATAGATTTTCTTCATTGACGTAGAAGAGTTAGAAAACTACCGTCCAATGTACATGTTGTAATTCTTATGTATGTTGTTACACTGGACAAAAAATGTACAATATGTATTCATGCTTCGATGATTTGTTATGAAATATTATATATTTATGGTGCAACTCTAAGCTCCAGATAGCAGTAAACTAATCATATTGTGACGAGAGTATTCAGAAATAGCAACATTTGTTTATTATCCTGATTTCGGTCCTGCTTTAGGTCCTACTTCAAGGCGCTCGCAAGAAGCAACATGTTTGTTATTTCCATTATTATATTTTATTAGCATTTTAGTCCAAGGATCTTATAGTCTAAATTCCCAAACACACATACACAAACTGAATAGTTAGTCTGTGATAAGTGGCATCAAAGTTCTCCAAATGTGAATTATATTAGACGTGTGAGTCCAGTATTTACCATATATAAAGGTTGTCATCATGCTACATGCTATATGGGTAAAAGCATGAACAAGAACTCATTATTTGAGTGTTATACGTATAATAATTTGTCTCTGCCTTCCTGTACATGTTTTGTATTTACAGTGCTTTCCTTGTATTCATTNCTAAAACCATGACCTAGATGTAACAAATTCCCCTTCAACAGAGATCAAAAATAGCAGTATATGAAAAGATGTGGACCTACATGAAATCGGCAGAGCCATCCGTATTTACCAAGACGACAGCAGAAGGAGTGGCGCGGGTCCGGAAATCCAAAGGGAAATTCGCCTTCCTTCTAGAGTCCACTATGAATGAATACATTGAGCAGAGGAAACCGTGCGATACAATGAAAGTTGGAGGAAACTTGGATTCCAAAGGATACGGAGTGGCAACGCCTAAGCATTCTCTATTAAGGTGGGTGGAATAGTATAACAATATAAGATGTGTTGTTATAGTATTCCACCTTCCCTGATGTCCTTGAGTTCTTTTTGTGTTGTATGTGAACATGGTTTGTCATTTTACTTTCCTCCGCATCATTGTTTATGGCAGTAACTCATTCCAGCTTATCCAGAGCACCTTATCTTAAAGAGCATGTACCAAGTAAACTAGTGTAATGGTGATGTAACAGAAAAAATATACTACTACTANTANTANTAATAATAATAGTATTAATAATGATGAGTTATATATTTGTAGATTGTAACCATTACTTTCATGGCTACATTTATTATTTAATTATTAATTAGCAAACTTATATCAAATGCCTGAAAACCAATAGAATAAACTTTGTGTACAAACAATAAATACATAAGCCTCATTGCCACCAGGTTTATACGACCCCTGACCCTGTTGTCTTACGTTTATATTGGAATAGAAATGAAATATTTGTCCTAATTAATTATTAGGACACATGTTACATGTTACATTTAACATGCTAACAGTGAATCGGATATTAATCTGAATTAGAAAGATGATAATATATAAATGGTCAAGGTTTACACTAGTTTTACTAATACATGGTCTTCTCCATTCCATTTCGTGTATGCAAACTATCACTTAGACATCAGATTGGCAATTACTTTTTCTTTATTATCACATCGGCTAAAACGATATGTTTGTTTTTTTCCATTATCTCCATTTTGCTATTGTGCTGTAACACTGTATACGGTTATGGCTTTTATCCCTGCTAAATAACCCTCTCATAATTACTTGTCACGACACTGTCTATGAACACATTATTATTCATCAACTTAGGTTCTCATTCAGCAAATGTAAATTCAATATTCCAGAACTAAACACAATTTTCTGCCACTATGAATTGTTATCATTATGCAATATAGCTGCTTTTTTCCTTCCTGGAGTTTATGAACCTAAAATAGTGTCTCGAATGAACATACAACCGCTCAAGTTGAACTTCTCAAATAACTGTGAGAGGAGATAGAGATGATTTGACCTGATGTAACCACTCTCTTGCTGTATAGTGGCTGCAGGCCATAAAATAGGTATCCGACCTATGTTGAAGGAATCTGTGTATTTGCTCGACCAGTGATTAGTGCTACTGTAACTCGTCACTTTATTTTTGTGGTGTTTCTAGCTACTTCTCAGCGTAGCTATAACTTAGCTAAATATGAGTTATATTTGTGCCATTAACTATGGTACAATCCAGGATTGATAAATGTAATACTTGCAGAGGCAACATAAATGTGTCCTTGCCCTGTAATATAACCA
>JABWIB010002375.1:39328-49328 GCA_016617825.1 Platyplectrum ornatum | reverse complement strand
TAAACCAGCACCCAAGCCAGTGCACCTGATCCAGAGCCGAATGCATACTGTAATAGGCACAGTCACAAAACATATTCCAATAGGCACAGGTATTGTATAGTCCATAACATATCTGGGATCTTTGCATTACAGTTCTGACACAATACATAAGATATAAAATCACTGTTGGAGAATTCTTCTGACGTCAAGTAGGTTTTATTCCCCCAATTTTCTGTACTAAATTAATGTTTAATTATTGTTTCAGTGCATTCATATTGCCACTGAAATGCTCCCACTATTCATACTGGTATACTAACATGCGCTTGATCCAAGGTGCAGTGTACTACCCTGCGCTTGATCCAAGGTGCAGTGTACTACCCTGCGCTTGATCCAAGGTGCAGTGCACTACCCTGCGCTTGTTCCAATTTGCAGTGTACTACCCTTGCACATACAGACTTATGAATCACTAAGGCTTAAATTTCAGTCCACGGCAGTGGAGGTCTGCTTGCAGGATTATGGCAGTCCGGACTATTGGTACCATTAATTATATCCAGTCTTCTTACGGAACTCAAAATACCCTGCACGGACATGTAAACTCAAGCTCTGGCTAAAGTTTTCCATACCGCCCTTACTTAAAATGAGCACGGAGTAAATCTCTAGAATCGTAGTCTGATCTAGGTGGCCACTGTACTATTTAAACACCTCCCACCATGCATACCCCACTCGTTCCCATACAACCAATGGATTAGGCCCCCGTACAGAACTCTGGATTCTATATATCCATATCTTTACTGATAGGGTTTAAATACAGAAAACTATGCTTATTAAAAGGTCTGTATCAAGTTCAACCTTATTAACACATTGGAATGCACCATGCAAGTGTTTCAAAGGATTACTTAGGATAGTTGGGACATGCATGTATGATAACTGTTGCTCCATATGTATTTTGTAGGGATACACAAAAGGTTCACATATACTACCTCAGGATATTAAATATTGCACCACACTCGGGTTTGATTTTTGTCTATTTGTCTTTTGTTTCTGATGATTCTAACATTCAATGTTGTAAAATGGGAAATTCATCTTAATTCCATTTTTTGTTTTGTAACTTCTAAACCATTATTTCATGCGTGCCACATCTAACTGGTAAATTCAAGCATCTGGTCATAGCTTACACAGCGTAATAATCGAAACTAGATTAGTAGAATAGTAGTCCATAGTTGATGAAAAATATCTTACGCTCCTCAATTCCGAAACTGGCCATAATGAGATCAGGGAACAATTATGGAATACACCATACCGATATGGAAGCTTTAGCATATAGAACAATGGTTCACGAAAACGTGAATTCAGTCCCATATCCCAAAGATACCAACAGTGCCACAGACCAGGTGCCAATAGCCATTCTATGCTTCACATGTGCCACATGGGGGAAGATTTGCAGATGCTGTGAAGACACTTGGAAGATGCATATATATATTAGAAGTCAAAGTCGAGTATTGCACCTAAGCCTTTACCAATGTCCTCTGTGCCCCCCTCGCCTCAGGCCGGGTGCCCTAGGTGACCGATTGATACTGCTCTGGCTCTGGCTTCTGGTCAGTGCAGTCAGTCATTTTCATAGCGCTGCTTTAAGATGTCAATCTGCTTACAGTGCAGAGAGATGGCCGCCACGGGCCCCCCTCCTCTCTAGGCATCCATTGTACCCCCTGTAGTTACACTCCTGTTATGTACCCCGTAAAGACAGCCAGACACACTCTGATCGCCTCACGATGGCCAACGTAACACCGTGGTGCACACACAGGTCGTTCACATTATTATTATTATTATTATTAGGAATGGCCCAGTGGTGGCCAGATCACTTTGAAGCGTACGGGAATACCTTTGAT
Source organism: Platyplectrum ornatum (assembly GCA_016617825.1). Lineage (NCBI taxonomy): Eukaryota > Metazoa > Chordata > Amphibia > Anura > Limnodynastidae > Platyplectrum > Platyplectrum ornatum. The sequence goes on along the minus strand of JABWIB010002375.1, from coordinate 47,463 downwards.
TTGTTTTCTAGGTGTTACAGTACTGTCCTTGCCACACATGCTTGATTATCGACTGATTTAGGTAAAGCTTTAGGGAGGGGCTTAGACAATTTTCAACAGAGATTGAATTGAGAGCGATTCAGTGAACATGGCTACAAATATAAACTCTGCAACCCTTATACCCCTTCACTGTCCACAGTCGGAATGATTAGTAATCCAGGTTATACCTGTATGTATAAAGAGACACTCCTTGCGCCAGTCATCCAGAGCGCTACAGTTGCAATGAGGGATCTTGGTACCAAAGAAGAGGAACTGATCAGAAGACTTTTCTGATGATGAGAATCTCAACAGCCTGGGCTCTAAAGTGTGTGTCTCACCACTGACCCTGCCTGCAGTTCCTGCTGGGCTAACATCTAATAGCTGGATCCAGACTTACAATTTTGCTTGCTTTTTGTAAGCAGAATACAATTCTCAAGTACTTCCAGTATGGATCTGGATCACCTGTCTTCTGATAATGGGAGGAGGGACATATGGAGATAGAATGAGGCAGTGCTAAGAGCCATGTGTTATATCCAGACTTATAGCCATTCCCATTTTAAGTGAGGGAGATGTGAAAGTGATAAGCTGGAGATCAGGAAGTATATGTGAATGGCCTTCCCTTGCGCGCACATAAGTTTAGACATGTTGGGATCCGGCAGCGTGGGATCTCTACTGCCTCTTGCTCGAAACTCAGCATATAAAGTCTGGACCCAATGATAGGAGCCCCTTTGTCACTTTTGCTGGCTCTTGGTCCCGGGCCATACATGGATCTGACTGCAGCTTGTAAACTTTGCACAGATTTAGCTGACTTTTTGCTGTGCGAAAATATACATTGCATTACTGTCAGAATAGTCTTTTTACTGAGTGTCAGAACTCAGGTGTTGGACTCAATACAGTTATTATTAATATTGTCCAAAATATATATTTATAAGAATTTATTTTTGCAAACTTAGCAATTAGGATGATGAAAGATAGATTTGATTAAATTATGTTTTTGTTGGTCAAAAAATGACAACTGTTCTATAGCTACCATAAAAGACACAATGAGGTTAATCCAGAGGCGCAAACAGCATGCAGAAAGCCACCTGTGCGTATGACATAGGCTGTCTGTGTGTGTCTGTGTGTGTGTGTGTGTGTGTGTGGTCCTGATGAAAGGGAATCCCTGAATACCTTACAAGGTGCACACAGGCAAGCTTGGTGCAGGAACATTGCTATATATGTTGTGTAACTGTAGGGTAGCAAACTAATGTAAATAGAGGTTCTGATTAATGCGAGTGCCTATGTAGTAATATGAATGGAGGAAAATAATACAAAACAATAAAAAAAACAAGGAGAAAAATTGGAAAATTGATTTCTAACCCCTTTTAAGTGCATCTGAAGTGTCACATCTTAACGCAAGTGTCTGAATGTCAGTCCACGGAACTCGGACATGACCTGTAGCTGATCCAAATGTATTGAAGTAAATATAGAAAGTGACGGCCACATGGCCCATCCAGTCTGCCCAGTTGTGTATTTAAAACTATACTGACCTTAGTTTATTCTCTATTTTGTTTGAGATTTAGTATAGTTATAGTTATCCCAAGCATGCTTACACTGTTATTCCACTTATAAAACAGTCTAAAACACTCTTTCAGTGAAGCAATTGTATAAAAAAATATATATCAATATAAGGGCAAATAGTCAATAATACTGATTGTCACTCTTCTTTGATCAAATATTTTAAAGGAACCTAATCCCTCCTTCAGATTCTAGAAGGCCATGCTAGTCCTCTGGATTCACAAATATGTTTTGACAGTTTTATGTATTACCCTGGGGTCACCAGTGGTACTGTTTATTAGGTGAGGTAGACATATTATATATAAAGTGTAAAAGGAGCTGGAATGCTATGGAGGGAAATAATATGCAGGTTTCATTACTTTTCATACAATGATCTGATGATCTGATCACTCCTTTTTTAATCTGCGTTCTTCTCTGGAACGGGCGCTCTTGCTTGGGCATGCAGTACCTTAGCCATGTTTCTCCACCCCTTCCTTCCCGAAACATGGCCTTTTAGAATGCAAACCGTCATAGTATGAGTTACTGTGCTCGGAACTGTGCGCTCTTCATTTCTGTATAGTAGAAAATGACAGAGTGAATCGTCTTGTCAGCTGATATACGATCACCTCTGGATCGGCCCCAATGTCAGTGAGAGGTATTAATTAGCACAGGAAGATTTTTACAATACTTTGTTTATACTTATCAATATTAAAGTTTAGGTCAGACATTGACCCTAAGTCATTGGCTGGATCCAGACTTCTGTACTATTCAACATCGAAGCAAAGTTACGAGTGGGTAAAACCATGTAGAATTGCAGGGGAGGTAAAAATTTATGTTAGTGTTTGCATGCAGGACAGATCTCCAACAGATCTCCCCTGCAATTCAACATGGTTTTGCCCACTTGTATGTCCAATAGTATGTAAGTCTGGATCCAATCCAAGTGTTTATATTTTCAGCATACACAAAACATATATGATTACTAAAGGATAGATTTTTATTATTAATAAAATAATAATAATAATAATTTTATTTCTATATGTAGAATCCCGACCATTTACCGGGACTGCAGTTAAAACAAGCTTCTCTACTATATATTATGCCATGAAAATAAAATAATATAAAATCTTTATTTCTAAAACAAACTAAAAAACATTAATAAATTAAAACGTAAGAGGCCGCTTAAATATTTTCTCCACTCCATACCAAACAATATAAAACACTATGGCCTATTTACTAAGCTGCGGGAATGTGAAAGTGGAGATGTTGCCCATAGCAACAATCAACCAATAACCAATCAAATTCTAGCTCTCAGTTTACTTTTACATGCTAGAGAATGCCAGCTAGAATTTTGATTGGTTGCTATGGGCATCATCTCCACTTTCCCATTCCCGCAGCTTAGTAAATAGGCCATAGGGTCATGTGTCAACACATATATATATATATATATAGAGGAGTTTTAGTTCACAGATTAGTTATACTGGGTTTCATCTCACCTGCCCAGTGTTAAAGAACCTCCTGTAGGTGATAAAAGAATGAAATAATTAATCTTTTGGGAGCGGTGGTCTGGGTGTGTAACTATCACTGGTTTTTAGCAATATATAGGGCATACATTGCTCTAGTGTTATATGTTGATAAGAGTCCAGAAGCAATATATAAATGTCCCCAATTTGTTGCACAATTTGTACACAGGATGTCTGTAGTAAGCCAGCCCTCCATTTAAAAGTGTGTGGTGGAATACCTTCCAACATCTTTGGGGCTGAAAACAGGGACATATAAGCCCCTACCCCGCCCAGACTCCACTGAAACTCTGCCCCTTTTCGCACCAGATCGTGCCAAGTGTTATAATTAATAAAAATTTTATTAAAAAACACAAATAACTACCAATTTGTCCCCTTATCAGGACAAACTGGTAGGAGGGAGGGACAGCGGGACTGTCCCCCAAAAGCGGGACTGTCCCTTTAAAATTGGGACAGTTGGGGGTGTATGCAACGGCCATATTGGGGTGGTCGGGCTAGTATCGGTAGCAAAGAAAGGCAGGCCATGCTTCTATTTAAACATATAAAATGTGTGCAAGTGCATATAAAGGAAAGAAGAGGTGCAGCCAAGGTCACAAAGACCAGTGTGCACATACAAAGAACAAAAAAGTCTGGTGCTCCATACCAAACACTATAACACTAGCTAAGAATATCCATTCTACAGCACTTTGTATGTAGACAGTTGGCCTTCATATAAGGCCTTTCATATAATAAGACCTATCATATAATAAGACATTTCTAAAAAAAATACCAAAACATTATGCTTCATTTTCTGTGGCATCTGTTTCCATTCTGCAACAGAACATTGTGATTCTTTACCGTAAGCGCTGTTATCTTGTCTCACGTTCTAGGTGAAGAAAGTGCAAGGTTGTTGCAGATCATCAAAAACAGGGCTATTCTCCTTCAGTATACATTACTGTAAAAGTATGTTGGATTTTCAAAGTTTACAACCATTGAAACATTTCAGCTTTTGTTGACTTACCCACCAGTAGCCCACTTTCGCTCTCATGGCAACTGATTAATCATGAGTATGTGCTGTGGTGCGTGGCCCAACTATTCACATCCAATTGCCTAAAAGATGCAAACAGGTTAATGCTGTTTTGATCACATCACCATAGTCATATCTTCAGGTTAATGCATACTTTCATTTATGCCACATTTTATCATGTTAATTTTAAGAGGACTTCAAATTAAAAAAAATAAATTGCTTCTATATTATGATCTGCATTTTGCACAACCTCAAAAATAAACGTCTATGTACGTTTTGCACCAGAGCTGAATCTTCCTATTATTGAATATGATTTTGCCTGAGTGTGTTACATTTTTGTGTGTGAGTGTGTTACTTTTTTGGCTATTTCTAGAGACTTTTGATTTTGGCTATTGAGTAAAAGATTCACAGAAAAGCATGATAGACTACGTGTTGGCCTCTAATAATCCTGTTAGCTGCTATCTGCAGGTTCACATGTAATTTAAGCATGTAAATTCACTTTAATTCTAAATAATTTTATTATTCCCTGTCTTACATTTCTATCATCGTTGGTGAAGAAAGTGAAGAAAGTGTATTTTAGGGAACATTCGTTCAAAACATTCGTAAAACTTTAAAAGCCCCTCAAGAATAAGCAAGGGATCTACCTGTGTGTTTGTTTGTTTGTTGGTCAGTCCTGTTGAAGATCAGATTTCAGTCATTTTGTAGAAAATTGTGTGTTCATCCTCCACCTTGAATGTTTAATGAATGTTTTTAACAGTTCATAATAATTACTATTATTCATATTTCCTTGCTACAGTGTGAGAATATGAAATATTGTACATAGTTTTATTAAACAATATATAGTTATGAAGTTAATATTTGTAATAGGGTAGGAATATACTGTCTTCATAATGCCTGTGTCCATTGCTGTCTTTAATTTGTCCATAACTTTTGACGAAAATGCTTTAGTAAAATTCTATGAATATATATTACATTCAGGATCCATAAGGTTTAATAAGACATAAATAAGTAATGTTGATTAGAATGACATATATAGTAATATTCCAAATAGTTTTTAGAAATAATCATTTCATCATAGAGAGAACCAGAATATAATTGCTAAAAAAATTATTATTTTGTATATAATTAATTATGAACAATTAATGAAAAGCAGATATATATTTTTGGGGAACTCTACCAAATACTTTTATTAGATGTTATGTTTTAAAAATATTTTCTGTTTACATCAATTTTGTTCTACATCTGCAATTATGTAAAAAAAAATCTACCATTTTTCAATTAACAAAATCATTTTGACAAATGTTTATTATGTTAATCGGTTTTAGTAGTTTTTATTCATATATATTTTTTTGTATTTTTTGATAATTCATAAGGCATAGACAACTAAAATAAGACAGAATTATTAAGGATGGAAGTATTAGCTGAATGTGGTTCATGAGGGGATAAAATAAGTAATTCAATGAATTTAAATTTAAAGATTGTAACACAAATAATATTGCAAATTAATTACTATTATAAGAAAAAAAGAAACAAAACAAACTATTTTTCTAGGCTTAAGTAATTTATTGATAACATTTTCAATTTAAAAATAGATAACTAAATTTTAATCTTGGCTATGCCAAACATGAAAATGCAGATGTCTAATATAAATATGAATATATTGATGTTTTATGTGGTATGGTGACAAAATAGATATAATAACTTTTTGCTGTACATTTTTTGTTACACAGCTGACCTTTTCTGAAGCCATAAGAAACAAAGCCAGATTATCCATTACTGGGAGCGTAGGAGAAAACGGACGCGTCTTGACTCCCGACTGCCCGAAGGCCGTACACACTGGGACTGCAATTAGACAAAGTTCAGGATTGGCTGTAATTGCATCGGACCTACCATAAAAACCAAATAATTTATTGAGTGCCTTAATTATATACTGTTGGTGAGTGAATACAGCACAGACTGTGAACCACATCATGGGAAAATCACTGAAGACTTAGAAATATTGCAGAGACCGGGAAATACGTCGAAATGCGCCAGCCATCATCAGCAACAATGTGTGCATGAGCTCAGCTCGGAAACCCAAACTCAGATTTTATATCAGGAAAACACATAATTTAGTTTTATGGGGTGGGGGGAGGGAAAGAGTGTATTAGAGATGACAAATTTATCTTGAAGGGACAATTAAATAAAAAACAAAAAGAAAACAGACTTTTCAGTTAGTTCATTAAACTGTGAATCGTGGGATCAAGATGGACTATAAAGTACTTCTGCTCTAACCAAGAAGGAAAATAGCTATAGAATTCTATGAAATTACTAACCAGTATATTGAGAAACTCCATGCATATACAAAGGATAAATATCCAGTTGTTGAAATAGATCTATTAAGGAAAAAAAACTGTGATAAAACAAAGAAATAATAATCATGCAAATCCTGTGAAAAATAAATTATTTACATTTTCTTTGAAAATAAAGAAAAAAAAGATAAGACATGCTTGCTTTTTAACTGATGTAAATTCAGTAGAGTGCAACACAAATTATTGTTTTCTAATCATCTTAGGAAACAGTTCATTGCAATAATTAAGAAGAAAAAGAAACGTCATCAATGTAATTATAAAAAAAATCTGATATTTTTTTTAAGAAGACTTGTGGGTCATTCTCTGCTCCTTTTATTCAGTTACACAATCACAGTTGCACACGCATATAATTTATATGTCTTAATAAACATAGATATTACTATCCTATAAATGATGGGGCAGGTTATTCAATTAGGGGAAGTGGGTGTGAGCCTCTGAAATACTTTCAGTATGCCGCTCAATCGTATGGTCATTCCACAAGATGCAAAATGGATTTGGCACCATACGGTACTGCATAAGACTGGAATCTCCGCACTTCATGCCGATTCCAACCTCTACACAGCTAATTGAATACCGTCCACTGACTCGTATCAAAACTAGGGTCACTCCTGTTAAAGATATTATTTATAATCTTGTTCTGTGTAAAAAAAAAATCTGTGTTTTTTGTACCCACAAATAATAAAAAAAATACAAAAAAAGATACATTCTAAGATGTTCTGACCTGTAGTTATTAATCCTTTTCTTTGAAACTCCTGTTATTTGTTGTAGAAATGCAATGTACATGACCAACAACATCAGTGTTTCTATAATGTACACTTAAAATTTCTTAAATCAGGGTTTTTTATCATTTATTTATATTTTTAATCACTGTGATATGTTTAATATGCCTTTGCCATGTACTTTGTTTATTGGTAAATATATTGCAGTTTTTCTCCATTCTGATGTAATTTACATTTTATCTTGTGGCAGAAAATGTAAGTTAACAGAGACATTGAACTATGCAAGGATTTCATTTAACACTTTCATTTAAAATGGCAGATACCGTGAAAATATATTTCATTTTTGTTTGGTTAAAATGTATGCCATTTAATTGTGGGAAAGGCATGTTACAACAAATATTAATGCTTTACTTCATCTGAATAGATAAAAAAAAATAATGAATGTGAAACTATAGAAAAAGTATATTTCTCAAATTATGTAGGAAAACTGGAAGTTGATTATCCAGTTTAAAATGGGTCTCCAGCAGTGGTTCAAGTGGGCATTTAGGAATGATGGTATAGACATTTAGAAGTGATGGTATGGACATTTAAAAGTGTCATTATAGACATTTAGAAGTGGCGGTAAGGGACATTTAAACGTTGAGGTATGGACATTTAGAAGTGGTGGTATGGACATTTAGAAGTGGTGATATGGACATTTAGAAGTGCCATTATGGACATTTAGAAGTGGTGGTATGGACATTTAGAAGTGATGGTATAGACAATTAGAAGTGGTGGTATGGCCATTCAGAAGTGGTGGTATGGACATTTAGAAGTGGTGGTATGGGACATTTAGAAGTGGTGGTATGGACATTTAGNAGTGCCATTATAGATATTTAGAAGTGGTGGTATGGACATTTAGAAGTGGTGGTATGGACATTTAGAAGTAGCGTTATGGACATTTAGAAGTGCCATTATGGATATTTAGAAGTGATGGTATGGACATTTA
>JABWIB010002374.1:20120-39446 GCA_016617825.1 Platyplectrum ornatum | reverse complement strand
ATATGAGATAGATAGATAGATAGATAGATAGATAGATAGATAGATAAATAGATAGATATGAGATAGATAGATAGATAGATAGATAGATAGATAGATAGATATGAGATAGATAGAAAGAGGGATAGATAGATAGATATGAGATAGATAAATAGATAGATAGATATGAGATAGATAAATAGATATATAGATAGATAGATAGATAGATAGATAGATATGAGATAGATAGATAGATAGATAGATAGTTAAAGGGGCCACACAAACTTAATTAATATGGCCCTGTATAGGAGCCACTCTATCTTTTAATACTTATTAAATATGCCTCAATTATTTTGTTCCTTCAAAATTACCAACTGAATTGAAAAAATAGGAGAAAAATAAAGTAAAACAAACAATATTTGTGTTTATTTTAAATAAAAGAAAATTCTTTCTACGTTTAGTGCAAGACAAAGATGGAAATGGAAAGCGCATCCTCTGCTAGACCTCATGTTTGCATGAGAGATATCCCCCTTCTCCCCTTCATTTACACATGCGTTCCTGCACACGGATATACAAGTAGACGCATGGGAACCTGTGCGCCCATCTGACTGCTTGTTAAGCCGTTCTGCACATCCGTCTGTTTTCTAGGTGGATGCGAAGGTCTGGATCAGGCCCAATGGGGTTTTTATAGTGTTTTAACTACAAAACAATGCTCTCTTATATTGCATTGTTCACAGTGCCATTCATGGCCTCTGTCATGAGACACGGTAGATTAATATTAAAGTGTTGATAATCTACCAATGAGACAATATTTTTCGTCATGAAGTTGCCCCATTGTTACTAATTCCCTAGAAAGTGTGCCTATTAAAGACACATAGTAATTGCATTTAGAATGTATTTTTTTCTTCCATGCCTAATGATACCTGATTATTTGAAAACAATTATGGCCTGATGTCTATATACAGCAGCTATGCAGGCTGTAAGCGCGCCAGAGAAATTAGCAAGGCTGAAAAGTTGGACGGACACATGAAATACATCATCACGTTTAATGCATCTACAAGGGCAGCAGCTTGACTTAAGTCTATTAAATTAAATTTCATTTAAGACATCTGTGTAATACTTAAGACTTAATAAAGACATCACAGAATTCTAATTATCTACACTACTGATACTATGCAGATTTACATATATATCTCTTTACATGTTCAGTACAATACCAGTCTTATTATATATAAACCTATCATTTATAAGCTCTCCTACATTTTATTTAAGGTTATAGAAATATGATTCCTGCATTACCTTCATATATACTGTATATAACTTATCGTGATCAAAGGGAGTTTGAATAACTGGACATGTAATAAACTCATTTGGACTTCATCCAGAGTGTTGTGCGATCGCTATATCACTGCGGTCGATCCACAGGGCGCATACAATATTATTTATTAAACATAAAAGAATCCTTTTTTATATAATAAAGCAATTTTTATGGGAAAATGACCTGTGGCTATGACTAGCACCATCTCATAGTTAATACCATGGTGCTTTCGATGACACCAGCGATACCTGAAGACTTCCCTGCCACCAACCAGGTCAGATGTTTAAAGGGGGTTTTCAAATGCTTGTAATGCATATAGCGTATACTAGAACTGTAGAGATGGTGCAATATATAAAGCACATATTGGGTGTATTAAGTGTCAGTTAATGCAGTGGTTCTCAATCATATCCTCAGGACCCCCTAACAGTGCATGTTTTCCAGGTCTCCTGACAATCACAAGTGATATAATGACACCACCTGTGGACTTGTTCACATATGAACACACCTGTGCTCTAACAAGGAGACCTGGATAACACTGACTGTTAGGGGGTCCTGAGGATAAATTTGAGAACCACTGAGTTAATGTAACATATTATAATATATATGGGTTATATATTCCCTATAGAATGTAAGCTTGCGAGCAGGGTCCTCTTCCTCACCCATTCTGTCTGTTACCACCCAGTCATGTGTTAAGCTGGCCATACACTATACGATAAATGGTTCCAATCAAATGATTTTTCAAACATCTTTCGATTTTCTGGGAAAAATTGTTCAGTGTATGGGAACGGTATCTGCCGACGATTTTTTTATCTTTTGACACGCTCAAACTTAAATAGTTTTTTTAAGTAAAAAATAGTTCAGTGTTTGGAAGTACTAATTTGCAATACCTTAAAAAAAATTGGTTAATTTTTCATCATCGTCAGATTTAAGATTTATCTTTTAGTGTATGGTCATCTTTACTGATTGTTCAAATTTTAAAGCACTACGTAGTCTGATGGTGCTATATAAAAAGCTGTTAATAAATAATAAATAAAATAATAATTGTATATGGGTATACCTCACATATATTACCGTATAATATACTCACATATATTACAGTATGTGCTATTTCCATATCCTCTTTATACTTTGTATGTACTTTATATAGTGTGCCACCTCAAGCCCAATAATATGGGGTACATACTGGGTATATTAGAATTATGTTATATAATATATATATTATATATAAACACACAGTATATATTAGGGGTCCTAGAATGTCACCCTCTATACAGTATATAGTGCAGGGCTGCTCCTGAATGTCCGGGAGATTATCAAATTTTGGGCAGTTCTCCCGGTATTCTGGGAGAGTCATCAAATCTCCTAGGATGAGGCAGTGATTTCATATCATATCACATATCACCAAGCGTCACAATGGTGGGCAGGGATCAATGCCATCAATCCAGCTCCAGATGCTTAATATAACCCACATGTCATAGAGCTACATGGAGGGGGGTTTCTGGAAAGCCCCCTGCGTTTGCCACAGCAGGAACATAACCAGTCCTCTGCATTAAACACAGATCAGGTCTGGAAAAGATGATAAACCTCATACAATAATGATTCTGTTATTCGTCTCAGGAGAAAAGCAAAGCAACTTCTGTGCAACAATTTATATGTTCAATAACAATTATTCGGCTGTAGCCCATGTATCACAGAGTACAGGTTTAATAAGCTGTAATTCTATGCATATATCCTGTCTACTCTCTGCTAAAACTATTTGCATTTCCAAACTTCTGAAACATCGTAATGGGAGACAGTAAGGTATGTTAGTATTAGCAGATCTGCAATTATGGGTAGCCTGCCTTAATGCATCTGTAATGTATGCCAGTGAAGGCGGGTGTCTCTGATTATTGAGATGTATCGAACGTTCCACAGAATTAATGGCTCAGGTGAACAGAAAAGGAACCAGGGCGAAGGGAAACGGTCGCTTACGTCCGAGCAAATAATAAATAAAAGCAAAATGTTATTTATTCGGCTCTACTCCTTTCATAGTGCAGGCAGAGGAATATGTTTGGGGAAAAGAAAGACATAATAATCAAATTGTATGTCAATGTAATTCAAATGCATTCTGATATATTCAAATATATGAGCAACACATTTGAATGTGCATAAATATTTTTTTGTTATCAACAAATATCTGAATAACAAAATAAACCACTCACCAAGCGAAGTTATGTGCACAGAAAATATTTTGTTAAATGTTGCGGATTTTACTATACGTTACTAACTGGAGCTGTGTAGATCACTGGGGTGTAATGATCATATTCCTCTACCTTAAATCAAATGGGCAAATACATGATTTTTCGTATTTCTCAGAGCTGTAAGGGATTTAGTACTGGAACCAGACCTCCGAGTTCTGATTACAGTGATCTGAATGAAAGCGGATCCACACTCTACCCTAAGTACAGGGTTTCTCATGGGAGAAACCGAGAGTTGGCAGTATAAGGGTGGGGGATTTATACAAATCACAACAGAAATATTGTCCCTATATGTAAAAACCCCAAAAATGCTATAAATGGGCGGGCATAATGTCATCAAACCCCGCCCATTCATAGTACTGATCGGGGCTGGATTGCCCGAAATCTGGGAGTCCAGAATGTCTGGGCGAGTTGGCGACCATACTTAAGAAGTCACATGTAAGAAAGTCAAAGCTTCTATGGAGTTATGAACAGACGACTTCCCGACTTCCTAATGCCGTCCACATGTCCCTACATGTATGTTTTCCATAGTTTCCCGTCCCGTCCCTTCCCATCATAATGTTTGTTATGACAGGTCGAATCTTTTGTCCTGAAAAAAATTTGTCTTTTTTTACTATTGGATTCAGAACTTAGCTGCTACTTATGGATGTGCAAGGCTGGCAGAAGATATCCTTTGGGTTCCTCCACAAGCAAAACAGCAACCAGGAGACATGTATTGCCACACCAGTATCGAGAGCGAGAGCTGAAGACACAGCATGGCCTTCTGCACTGCTAGGAACTGTGCCCTGGCTACTTAACAACCAGGAGCAACATCACTGCACCAATCACAGTGCGAGAACGGCAAGAATAAGAGCCCTCCTCTTGCACTGCTTGGAACAATGTTCTGGATGCCAGGACACACTGGCCATTAGAAGCCAATGAGAACGGGAGACTCCCGAGAACCAGGTTCTCCACTACAATCCCATCGTACCTTAACAGCGCGGGTTATTGGGCCCCAATGATGTTCGGGCCTGTCACTACTGTCTCATATGTTTTCCCGTCACTGGGCCTACTGATGCAAAAATTATGCAATTGTGGGCACTTTACAGCCATATACAGCTTTCACTGTCCTTATTAGTGTCACCTATAGCAGTTACACCATAGGTCAGGAAGATATACATTAAATGTAGGACTTCCTCTTAGTATGTTATTATTTGCCACTTATGTGTTCCCAACCATGCCTTAAGTTTTATGCCTGGTCCATACAATTGAAATGCTTCCCATTCCCCCATCCCGTGCCTCCAAAGTTAGGATTAGTTAGCAGCGAGGGGATGGAGTGTAGGAAGGGAAGGTTAAGGTTAGGCAGCAGAGAAGTTAGGGTTGAGGTTAGGCTGCAGGGAGGTGATGAAGTATAGAAGGGGACGGTTAGGGTTAGGCTGCAGGGAGGGAAGGTTAGGGTCAGGCTGTGTAAAATGAGGAATTAGGGTGGTGGAGGGGAAGGTTTAGGGTAAGAATTGTGCGCAAGTTTAGAAAAACTCACCTCTCTGCAATACAGTCTTTACAGTCACTTCATCTGGCGGCTTCTCTCTGTACTGGTGTGTAGTCATGTGCAGTGTCTGCGAGATCCCTGTCAGAGTAAGTATGTTCACTGCGCCAAATCACATCCATTCAGAATCAGGCCCCTTGGCGATAATTGGAGCAAACACATAGACATGTCAAATGTCACATGTCTGCAAATCCCCAGTTGAACCACTGTAGTGTAACACTTACCACCCCTGGCCTGAATGGCCAATTCTAGATTTGACTATAACCAGACCCATATCTAGTCCTCCTCAAGCCACAACATTATTAGAGCCCACAGCAACAGTTCTGGCCCTGAGCTCAGTCAGGGAACCTCTGTGACTCTGGGCATCGGTGGGCACTGAGGCCCCACAGTGGTCAGAACCCATCACAACCGATCCCTTGATTACCTCCTTGTCACTATTCCCCTTTGCGCAGTAGAACGTCAGCAATGAGTATGTGTTGACAGAAGTTTTGCACACATACTGGCCGAGTGACTAAGGTGTCTGATCTGCAGCCATACAATTTTGTACAGCAGTTCGGATCTAGGACCATGCTAACGCCACCCGGTACCATCCTCTGGTGGCCCTGAAAAGGCTGTTTTTTCCATCCACATTTTCTGCTCTCAGTTAAGCTGCAATATCATTTCCATGTCAGACTCATCTAAATAAACAGCAAATATCTGTACAATCCTGAAGGCAATTTTACATTTAATACCGTGCTTTTCAAGCTGAGAATAAGTATGGCAACACAATGCAGCCTAAATCCCTTAATGTGCATCGGAAGGGACTTTGCTTCCCATGATATTCTGTGTTGCCCCTTTTTTTTTTTGACTTTTGAATTTTTGCACATCAAAACATTCTTTTAAATTTGACTTCATTTGCAGATTTCAGCATGCTTGTTAAAGCACACCTGTTGTGCTGTCTGTCTTCCCGTTTCTGATCATAGGCTTCTAACAAAGGGGGAGGGAGAAGAGATTTTATCAGGCGCTCTTCACCGGACAATGCGTTTTCTTCACCATTTGAATGTATCTGTGGAATGCCTGAGTGATTCATTACAGCAGATTCTCAAGTATGACAATGGGCCACAGAAATGACTGATGCTATCTTTTTCCTGATTTCATTTCCCTGATCCTCTTCATGCCTTGCCCTGTGTACCTCGATTAATTAGAAACCAGGGATTTTCACTCAGCTGATGGTTTTTCATGCTCAACTCTGTCACAAATCTTCTGCTTGCACTATCTCTCTTACAGCTGGCGTCTGCTTTAAAAAACTTGCCTTTTTTTTGTAGACGATGCTTTGTGACTTCAGGTTTAGGCCTTTTTAAGATTCAGACATATTTTTTTTTTAAAAAAAGAGATTAAAAATTAAAGTAAAGAAGATTCAAAATCTCTGATTAAGTTAATCCCTATCCAGAAGATACTTGTCCAAAATGAACTTTTGAAGAGATAATGATGTAAATGTTTCGGAGCTCTTAGCTTCTGCCTTTGCTTTTATTTCTCGGAGAAATAATAACTGAAGTGCTGCACACATTAGATTACATTGAAACGCATAATTTTTTTTTCTACTATCAGAGAGAATACTGGACATTTACAAACTGCTAAATATACGAGGGTGCAATTACATTGGTGGCTGTTGTCTTTATGTCATGGCTGCGTTTGGAAGCCATGACATAAAGTTGTCCTGACTGTCTTTTCAGGGAGTTTTTAGAAAACTTTACTATAAATTCAAGTTCTCTTCCCCTGGATTTTACAGAAGGGGGCTGGATTAAGACCAAGTGATGCCCTAAGCCAGAGCCCCCAGTCTGTCAGTAGGCTTGCCCGCTGGTAATCGCCCCCTTCCCGCTGTAATCTCCCACTGCCATGGTCAATCAGGAGCAGTGGCCCTTGCCCTTGTGCCCACCCTCATTAACCTGGCTGTGCCCTAAGCAAACCCTACCCCAATCCCTTCATTTAACTCACCTAGCAAAATGTAGATAGGTAGGGGAGAAGGAACGGCCCAGGGGACAGAATCTCTTGTGCATAGAGCATCTGAAATGCTCATTTCCTGTTTCCAAGAAATTTGACCAATTTCATCATCCTGTGTGAGTCAGCCATTGTGCAGATCCTGGATTTGTGTCTCATGTGTTTCTTTGATTAATGGAGTCAGACACATTGGACCAGATCCACTGGACATCCAGATTCAATGGTACTAGCTGATGTGTTTGGAGTTCCAGACATTTGGAGCAGTCTCCTAAGTAAATTTGAAAATAGTCTGATCAACCTCCTGTTCAGGAGATTTACCTGCAAGCATTGTCCACTGACAGTAACTATTCTTTCATTGGTTCTACAGGCTTTCTGATGCTGCTGTTAGGCAATGGGGTACATGTCCAGCCTATCGGAAGACAGTCCAAAAACAGACTATCCTGCCAACAAAAGGTGACCAACTGCATAAGTAAAATAACCCCTCAGAGGTGGAATAGACTGGCTTGTTGCAAAACGTCAGGTCTGACTGTTTCATTTTAAGATTTGGGTTAGGGAGGGTGTGGCAGGGGACATAGATTTTTCCTGCTGGCACCCCCACACATGTATATTTAACTATATATTCAACTACACATTTAAAAAGGAAGGATATAGATATAAGATATGTAGTCACACATCCCTTCACTAAGGATCAGGTATTAACAGATCTCTCAAAGCTGATAAATCCATGGGGCCAGATGGAATACATCCTAGAATACTAAAGGGGCTGGAAAAACCATTTACTGAATTATTTAACCAGTCGCTAACAACAGGATTAATTCCAAAAGACTGGAAATTGGCAAATGTAGTCCTTCTGCATAAAAGCGGAAGTAGGGAGGATACTGCCAACTATCGACCAGTAAGTCTAACATCCACAATGGAAAAATTAATGGAAACCTTGTTAAAAGAATACACTGTAGCATACTAAAAATCTAATCATTTAGAAGACCCAAAACAGCATGGTTTCACAGAAGGAAGATCATGCTAGACTAATCTTATTGAATTTTTTGACTGGGTCACAAAAATAGTAGATCAAGGGGCAGCTGTAGATATAGCTTATCTAGATTTTAGTAAGGCTTTTCACACAGTGTCTCCTCGCAGACTATTGGAATTAAAGATAATTAAGTTTATACGATCTTGGTTACAGAAGAGAATACAAAGAGTTGTAGTAAATGGAATCCATACAGGAGATGGTAGGGTTACGATTGGAGTACCCCAGGGATCGGTACTAATATAATATATTTATTGGTGACATTACATATGGTCTTGTTATAATAAATTATGCACCAGAGTTTGCTAAATTTTATTTGCATGTGTAAAGCTTAAGTTATAGGAGAACACATGGATTCCTGTAAGCTCCTTGTATGTACTGTAATCTGTGGACTGTGGAATTGTAGATGGGCAGGACCTTAGGTTATTTTTAATCAAAGCCATTTTAATCGAATTAACTTAGGGTAGCCAACTTTTGTCTTATCCTTCCCGGGGGAAACCAGGTGTTATGGTATGGGGATGCAAATCACACCCATATCCCTGCCCCATGAACATAAAACCCATACAATTGCTATGAATCGAAAGGTGTGATGTACCGCCCATTCATAGTACTGATCAGGGCTGGAGGCAGTTACTTATATTAAACAACTGTCACAGTCCCTGGAGAGTCATCAAATCCCAATATTGGGAAAATTGTCCATAATACCGGAGTCTCCCAGACCTTTCAGGAGCAACCCTGTATTAATTTACTGGGGAAAAGGGCCACACAAAATCTATTCACGTTTTCTGTCATTAGTCATATATGTGCGTCAAGACCACAGAAGTGGTCACCTCTTCCCCACCACCCAGGGCCGGCGCGCCCATTAGGCGAACTCAGGCCGTCGCCTAGGGCGGCCGGCCGGGGGAGGGGCGGCAGCGAGGCAGGGGGGGAAAAATAATTATATTAACTAAAAAAAAGGTAATAAAACACCGGGAGGGCGGACAGGACCACTCCGAAGCCCTCTGCGGTGGTTACGAAGCAACGTGACGTCATTAGTCATATATGTGCGTCCAGACCCTCTGTATTTCATATGTGAACTTTATTTTTGCACTGTAAAGTGTTAAATGTTTCCAAAGACCAATCATGCAGCCTATAATAAGATACTGTGGTAAATCATTTAAATAATATTGTTTCTGGGGGGAAATATGTCATAATTGAAAGATGTTCTCCTTGAGGCATATACTAAATTAATACATACGGCAACCGAAACCCTAAGGAAACAAAGTATAATTAAATTGTATTTAAAAGGCAGCACATTTGAGATGCTGTTCAGCATTGTCAAAATATACAACATCGTATCAAGCAGCGAGTATGTAACTAAAAATCTCATTTCATTCTTTCTGCCTTGCAAAACATATACAACAATATTTGCATTTGTGGCAGGCGTCTCAAACATGGGGTTTTCAATTGTCAGCGTCTGTGTGCCACCTATATTTATTTATTAATGTATATATTTGCCCAATTTATTGGTAAAGAAAGATAAGATTTTCTTGAAGTGGAACAATGATTGAATTTAATGCATTGTAATAGTATACATGAATGCATTGGAAAGTAAGTACCAAGGGTTGAGTACTTATATGTTTAAATCCTCTTATTATCAGGGGCGTCAAGAGGGATGGGCAGTTCTGGATTAAGACTTATGGGAAGAGTTTTGGAGAAGCACCGCAACGGAGCCCACAGCCTGTAATAAAAATGTATCACTGGTTTGGGGCATCTCTAAAACATTGAAAGAACAGTTCAAAAAAATGTTTCTGGTGACAGATTACCTGGGCCTAAGCCTGGTGGGGGCCACACTGTTGCTGTGCTTTGTAGTCATCATCCAATATCGTTCAATGTCACATTTGGTAGTAAACAATACAATATAGGTGGGTTTTAGGTAGGTCTGTAGGGGTGGGATTAGAACAGATGACACAGGTTATATGGACTGGCGTGAGGATAGGCATGTTGATATGGCCCTATGGGTGGTATGCTGACGGAGGCAGATCCATATTGAGTACTTATCTGAGCTTTATGGACGCTTATCCAGCATGAGCATGTGAGAATGAAGTGACATTGAAGGACTATAAGATCTCTGTGCATATGGAACACATGCAGAGGTCTGGATCAGGTCTAATGTGTATAAATATGACTTCTTATAAGGTAGAGACTTCAGAGAAATATAACAGTAGAAACAAGTCAGAAACTTAATGCACAGTTATATATGAATTAACTGCATAAGAACAAAAAAAAAAATTATTAAAATTCTTTATTATATCACTGAAACTGGCTGAATATCGTGAAAAAGCTATTTCTGTAGTGAAACGTGTTTTGGCATGTTTCCTTTATTGCGCTAACATCTTCCATATCTTCTATATAAGTACAGAATTTTGTTGCTAATGTTATCTAATATAGATTTTTAATCTTCATAGCAATCACATACCAGACATATTTTGAGGTGTGGCTATATATGAACTTACGTAATGCCTAATGTATGTAAAGGAGAGATTTATTTAATGATACGGTATAGGGTCAATATGGTTTAAAATGTAACTGGGCCTACTGAATGGACCATTTGTTTTCAATGTAGAATGGAGTAAAAAGTACAAGCGTTTTTATGGTTCTAGGCTAACACAGAAGTGGTCACCTCTTCCCCACCACCATCACCACAAAAATCAATTTCTTTGCTTATATTCAGCTAGAAATCTGTAATTATGTGCCAAAATTTACCACAGATTCAATTATAGTTTGCTGATACAAATTGTATTTTTTGTTTTGGGTGGTGGAAAAAAAATATTAAATAATAATAATAATCATCATCATCATCATTATCTCCAGAGATATTACTATTCTTCCTCTCCTCCAAGTAATTTCAGCACCAACACTTACCTTCCGTTCTTCTTGCCCTAAAGCTCCTCCTCTCTATTCAGTGTCTTCTTTAGGTCTTCCCATCAGGAGGATTGGCAGCATAAGATTATGTTAGCTGCAGGTGCAGTCTGTTTCTTAGCCTGATGTGGTAATATTACAAGCTGAGAGTAAGTTAGGCACCAGGGCAGCTACCAGCATTGATTTTGCTGTTACCTGCCCGCATATCTTAGCCTGGATGTTACTGAAAGATGCGGCCTGTCCCCTTAAGACCAGGGGTGGCCTTGATAACTGCTTAGGGCAGATGAGCGCCATTGACAGAATGAGCGGTCTAGTGGTCAAAACAAAATAAATCAAAAAGAAAACAAATTCATCTATTGTGATAGCGCTGCACCCTCCAGGCCCAATGCTCCAAGCTGCAGCCTCATCAGCCTATCGGTTAATCAGGTTCCGATCCTGAGATTTCATTTGACCTCATTGGTTGAAAAACTTCCGTGGTGAGAATCAGAAATGTGTCTTGGATTTGTCAAAATATTGGGCTACATATTGTGGACATGATCTGGATAATTTCTTTCTAAATAATAATAATAATAATAATGATAATAATAATGATGATAATAATAATAATAATAATAATAAATAAAAATGTATGAGAAAATGAAAAGTTAAAAAAATAACGCATGTTGTATGTTTCAAAGTAAACTCTCTCAACTTACGATTTATTCTGTTATGCTATGTCTTTCTTTTAAGTCACTCCAATAAGGATTATGTGATTTTTCGTGTGTTGTCTTATCTGCTTTTGTTATTATACTGTATATTTTCTCATTCCTATATGTAAAAATACTAAATAACATTAATACATATTACGCCCAGGAAACCAAATGTCATAAATGTGGGGAATGTTATTTACCCTTAGCTTAAATGTGTGTACGTGAATAGGTCATGAATGTGTAATACTGTTACTTAGCCTCATTTGCATACACATTTGCATATCGCATGCATGTGCATCCTCTGAAACCAATCACTGAGAGAAAGCCACGTTGGCAGCCAGCTGCATGCTTTGGACAGACGGCGGGGATTAAACGATGAATAAAGTGAGGAGATGGAAAAGCAAATTGTGAAGAGAAATATAATTATTAAAAAGCAGTTTTCCAGATATTGGAGGGACCTTATTGTGGTGGGAATATGGACTGTGACATTTATCTGTGCACGATCTAAGCTGCAGGCGGCGAACATGCCAATGTGTCTGTCCATACTAGTCAGTGTCACCTTAAAAGTGACATAAGGGACACTCACAAAAGAAAAACTCTCCGTGATAATAATGTCTGCATCATTTATATTACCTGCTAGTATATATGTGCAAAATAATATCATCATAATAATATGCTGTTAGTATAAGAAGTGCACTATAATCTCAAATTTCTAATATTATTTTGAATGTTAAACATTTACGTTCTGCCAGTGTATGTTCTTCTATAATGTTAAAAGATACTTCTGAAATCCACAAGGGCACCAATCACACACTCTCTCCATTCATCTCATGCGTAGCGCAATTCCTGGACCCATATTTACTAAACTTCAGGTTGGAAAAGTGGGGTTGTTGCCCATAGCAACCAATCTGATTCAAGCTCTCAGTTTCATTTTTCAGACTTGAGAATGTGAGCTTGAATCTGATTGGTTGCTATGGGCAACATCCCTACTTTTCCAATCCCTGGCCCTGGTCTTCATTATCATAAGGTGAGTGCCGGTACCATTTTGACTGGATCCAGATCTCTGTGCAATCTCTGTATGCATGGATGTTGTATGGATGTTTTATGAGAGGGGAAGGGATGTGAGCCCTCCTTCCCTCCTAGAGTACAGAGCATGTAACCTTGTAAAGGAGCATGGAACTGCAGCAAACATTTATTTGAACAGGTTAAGAAACCATGACTAGCAAGCGGTGCGTACAAGGGGACATTGTTGAGCAGGCTGTAGCTAGACGTGCAGTGGCAAAAGAAAGGGGGGTTTCCAGTGACCCAGAAACCCCCTCCATGTAGTTGTATCTGGGCAGCAAATTAGAGGTGTGAGATGGCTCTATACCACATATATACAGTATGTAATGTGAAATTCCCAAACCACGAATATACGCCCCATATATATTATAGTATATTCCCTCAAAGAATCCTAATGTACCCAATATATGTTATATAATGTGTCTCTTCCAGACCCCTATATTATGGGACTAGGGATGGTGCACTATGTAAGGTATAAAGAGTAAAGGAATACTATAATGTATGTGAGGTATATTACAAATTGAATTGGGCCCTTAGTGTTTTCGGTAATACAACTCTGTCTAGTCTACGATTCATACACAGACCTTTATTAATGCAGTGTATATGTTGATTAAATGACTCTGGAGGAGTGATGACTGCATAAGTCAGAGGGAGGTTAAGCTGCCTGGTTTGTGACCCGCGCAGGTGTCACAACCCAGGCTGATTGTAAGTGGGAGTGTCTGGGAGGGGACGGGGACCTTCCCAGCACTCCTATATAAAAAGCAGCCATTTTCTGAGGCATTTGTCTGCAGGACAGTGCCCACCTTCCCTCCCGTGCAGGGCCGTCGAGAGAGGGGGGAGGCTGTACTCTTTACCCGGGCCCAGAGCTGAGAGGGGGCCCTTGATTGAGATTGATGGTTTTTTGAGTTTTTTTTTAACTGTTTATTGTGAGTGATCTGTAGTGAGAGCTGCTTTTATGTTTAAGAAATAGAAGCCTGTAGCCCGTAACTGGACACAGCTCACACATGACCTTAACGATTTGAGTTTATCCAACACATTCCTCTCCATGAAAGGTACCAACACATACTTTTGTCTCTGTAGGTCTAGCGCTTTCAACTTTCTAGGTATACATTCAAGAGATCAGGCATGCCCCCAATGGTATGAAAAAGGTCTGGCAATGGCGTAAAAAAATTACTACTAACTACTAACTAAACTAGTGCTTACTAAATATGAGGAGGCCCTAGGAAGTTGCTGTACCGGGGCCTAAAGTTTCTCTTGGCGGCCCTGCTCCCATGTATTTGTCTGTTGGCGGAAACATAGGTCTTTGTTCTCTCGTTGTTTGAATCAGTCAGTATTTGTTATGCTGCGGTTGGGCAGCGGCTGGACCCATGTCTGCGTGGCGGGGCCAGTCAGGAGCACGTAAGGTTGTTTAACGTTCTCCCTTATTCTGTATATTTGTTTCTTGGCGGAAGCATAGCTCTTTGTTCTCTCGTTGGTTGAATCTGTGAGTATTGACTCCATTTGTTACGCTGCTGTTGGGCAGCGGCTGGACCCACGTCTGCGTGGGCTGGGCCAGTCGGTAGCACGTAAGGTTGTTTTACGTTCTCCGTTATTCTGTATATTTGTCTCTTGGCGGACGCATAGGTCTTTGTTCTCTCGGTTGAATTAGTGAGTATTGACTCATTTGTTCTGCTGCTGGGAGCAGCGGCTGGACCCACGTCTGCGTGGGCTGGGCCAGTCGGTAGCACGTAAGGTTGTTTTATGTTCTCCCTTCTGTATTTTGTTACAGGTAATATTTTGTTATGTCGGCTGTTTATTTACCTATGCTTGCTCGCCCCCATCCAAATTTAGTTTAAATAACTATAATTAAAATTAATTTAAACATTCCCAAATTCCCATTAAAAATTAATAAAGTCATTTAATTTACTTTCCCCTAAATGCTTGTCCGTGTTTTATTGGTGTTGTGTCTATTTACTGGGTCTGTGCTTAATATCCGTATAATACACCTAAAGAGATGCAATGCTACCTGGTGATTTTTCATTATTTCAGTTCATCTTATACTAATTTCATTCATGGTTATATTAATGAAATAAATAAATTGGCCATGCTAATAATGACTACTACCAATAAAGTACGATTCTGTTTAAAATACAAAAAAATGATTTCCATTTTTTATTGTGCTATATAAATAAATGGAAATACGTCGGCAGTTGACTGATGAGTTTTATCTCTTGCTGTGATGGCTGATATTTGATAAATGGCACCCATCAAATCATCCATTGGCCTTTTATATTCTTGATGTCATGAAGATGCAGGTGCCTTACCCCTGATTCCTGCGAGCGCTGGATAAAATGGTCGCCATTGTCTGGGTCCTAACAGACGTTACAGTTATCTTCCTCATCTGTGTCATCCTCTCTGTGATGATTTTGGATTGAAGCCATCTCTATCTTTTTCTCTGCAACGGAGAGGAATGTTGCTGCTATGATCTCGTGCTGGGTTTCCGTATTATCTGTTTATTTTATAATTACAGGGGAATGCTTATTGGAACTTTGCAGAGTACAGTTAGAGATAAGTACAGTACATAAGCTTGTACACTTCTTCCACACTATCTAACAGTTAACAAACAAGGGCATGCACGGGATGGATGTGGCGTGCACAAAACCTTTCCATCTAACCTGCAAATGTGCAAGCAGGGCAATGCTTCAAGTGCCTCAATCTGTACTTATTCATGTAAATCTACCCTTACTCTTATATGGTTCTAGTGGATATTGGTGATGAAAAACTGGGCGATTTTCCCTTGGGGACAATACAGTTCTAGTGGTGCCTATATACTACCTGTACTTACCCCTTGGCAGTTGTGGCTGGCATCGGAGCAGTCTGCTGCTCCCCCGCACCCCCGACACTTCCTCTCTGGCTGCAGAGGATGTTCTGCTGTGAGTGACAGGCGTCTCGTCCATTCAGCTAGATGGGGCGCCTGCTCCGTCTGGAGAGGAAGTGCCAGGGGAAGAGGGAAGCAGCTGGGCTCCTCTGGGTACCTTTTTTTATTTATATATTTTTTTTTTTAAGCGGCCACAATAATTGTGGATTTGGGCTAAAATCGTTGTAGTGGATGGCCAGATGTTGTAAATTTAGTATTTCTAAATTTAGAATCTCCAAAGATTCAGTGTGTCCTAAGGGTAGTAGCGTTTCATCTATTTCTTTTAATTCATTTGGTCCTGTCTTTTGTCCTGGTTAAATCATACTCTTATTTCTCCTTGTCCTTGTTTGTTTCATTTCAATTTCGCAGATATCTATGATGTGTTATACAATCTTTTTTTTATTTATCAAATTTTTTTAATAGAGTTCAATACAAGCATTCAAGAGAACATACAAGAAAAAGAATAAAAAATCAATGTTATACAATCTTATATTCTGTGTGTTTGGGCAAAGGTTTGTTTATTAAGAATTTGGTAAATGATTCCCATATACATGAAAGATTTATATATACTAATTCGTAATTCCTTAGCTAAATATGATAAAATTTGGAATCCTTGGATACATTTTCAATATATATGTATAAAAAAAAAAATTATATATATATATATATATATATATATATATATATATATATATAAAAGAGAATATACTTTATGCTTTCTATCTCTGAATTATCAGACTTTTATACAAAAGAGTCCCACAGGATTATCAACAACATCATTTTTACAATATAAATTTCCTGGCTAAACCATTATACACGTAATGAGAATCCAGAGCAACAACCACCGACAGAGTACAGAGCTGTAGACGCGATACAAGAGGTAGCTCAAAGCACGTGAAATATTCCTAGATTCTGTTTCCTATGAGTCAGTGAAATTTACTAATCATATTAAAGAAATATCTAGCGAGGATCTGGCAGTAACAGCAAAAAGCAATCAACATGTCTCCGTGAGGTGGGCAGAGGTAAAATACCACCTTAAAATGTTTAAACTGTTGATACGTTTGACAAGTGTCTTTAAAAATCTGAAAAGTTTGCAAATATGTTAAATGTCAGAAGGGTCTGTGACTGTTCTAATAACAGGATGATGATAGCCTATGACTGACAGAACACTCTAGCTGAGAAATGTATGTTAAACAAAATGCTGTTTGTATTTCAATATAAAAAGTAATTCTTCAAAACCCTCTAGCCTCATTGCTTAGAATACATTCTGTTTTATTGATACTCTGGTTTCCTAGGCAAGCATACAAGATTTTTACCTTTAGCCAGAGAGTTTTGACTTGGATCACCATCGGCGTAGCTATAGGTTCATGGGCCCAGGTGCAAAAGTAAACAAAGATATATATATATATATATATATATATATATATAAACACACACACACACACTTATACTTATATATACAGTAGTATGACGGTGACAGTAGTACAGATCATACATGCAGGAATACAGTTATGTGCCATAGGTGATAATGATACAAGAAGTGTACATAGTTAAAATATACACACATTGAGACAGGGTAGGCTGCCATTTTAACCTACTAATCTCTGGCCTCTGTGGTAGTCGGGTGGGATCAAGGAACAGAAGGAGAGAGAAGAATGAGCAGGCTGAGAAATAGGACACTGTAGGGTGACCACTAGTGGCCAAAGAATGAAATACATTTTAAAAAATTTGTGTTGAATATTGGTAACCCAAGAGATTGAAGGGATTTTCAAACAACCCCATCCCCCTGGTGGGTTCCAAGGCTCTATACTTTTAATACTCCACCTGGGGCCCCTGTTAGTTAGACAGCTTCCATAATGTCTGCACTACAACCAGGGCTGGCAAAGTTTTGCCCAGAGGGGTAAGGCGACAGCAGTGGCCCAGTAGCTGCTATATATATATATACAGACACACACATATATGACACTGATGACCCGAAGTGACGTCACCGGCCTGTGATCAGGGATGTAAGTTAGTGTTAGCGGGGCCGCACATGAGCCGGTATGCTGATCAGCATGTGTGGCCATAAAAAGCAACCACCATGGCTTCCAGGTAGTTGCTTTGAACGGCCGCACATGCCAATCAGCAGACCGGCTCATGTGCGGCCATGGCCTCTAAACCACCAATGGGACAGTGGCCCGGGTACCATATGGCACCCTGCCACCCACGCCGGCCCGCCAGCCCCTGACTACAACAATGGACTAATGTACAAAGAGGACTTCATGAGAACAAGCCTCACTTGTGCTTCAGTCTGTAGACACGTGGGTAAAAGTAATGGACTTCTATGTGTTGTGGTATTATTTCTGTGAACCAGAGTGGTCCATATGAAAAGCAAAAGTATATACACTATTTATCCATGAGGCATTACCCTAGTACATGTATTCATGTGGAAACCACAAGTTGTAAGCCAGGAAAATTAAAAACAAATATTAGAACAAACGCAAGTGAAAGCATATTATGAGAGATAGATCACTACATAATTCAAGGCCATTTACCATTTTAGAAATCACACCTTTATAATGCTACATTTCGGTGCATGGAACTGAATTTCCATTTACAAATGATAACTGCTGTGTTCTTAATTAAAAAATGGCTATGCTATACTGAAATGCTATCACAATCTACTTCTTCTTGGAATCATATCAGTAATTACCTCAACATCGACATAAATGAGAAACATTTGACATCTGGCCTGAAAACAAGACAGTGAGCCACGAAGACTTTGATTAAAAAAAAAAACTTTTTGCAATTTTTTTTTCCCAATCAGTAGTTTTGTCTTTTATGTTGTCAAATGAAAGTGTCTCTCAGCACCTGCAAATTTCTAACCTAGAGAGACAAAAACCCTCAAGAAATATACAGGCCCTGTGGTGAATCACTGTACACATACACTAAGATTCCTATCAGAAAATGAATCTAATTAATTATTGAAACATTTTACTACACAATTAGGTGCACGTTTTAAAAAGAAAGAAAAGGGTAGGAAGAGGAGACGCTTAATAGTGTAACTGGCTAAGATCAGATGAGGACATTAGATACAAATACAGGACCAAATCCCAAGATCAGATTTTTTCTTGGTTTCCAAGCGTTCAGATTGGATGGGGTGCAATTTTCAGATTTATTATTACCAGACTATTCAGATGCCTCCTGGTAAATCGTCACCTGGGCAAAAGAAACCAAACACCTGAAATATACAAACTCTGCTTAGGTAAGACCCTNTCTGGAAATCATCTCAGCACTGTGAGTCAAAAGTGCTATCCACTTGATTCTCATGCAGCCCAATTACAACGTAAACTATAGGTGTGTACTGATCCAGACGTCTGCTATCATTTCATAATTTTTGCTTTGCATGTGTCAGAAATCACACAATGTATAAATATATATATATATATATATATATATATATATATATATATAAACATGCATTTATTAAGTACCTTAAACCAGAAGATACTAATCTGTTGCTGTGAAGGGCATGTCAGGCCTCTAAAAAATCCTTATAGAATGTTTTCATTGAGACTAACAGCCAAATTCAGGTCTTTAGGCCAGCGTTTCCCAACCTTTTTTGGCCAAGGCACACTTGTCGCGGGGAAAAAAATCGCAAGGCACACCACCATTAGAAAATGTTAAAAAATTAACTCTGTGCCTATACTGACTATAATAAAGTAATTCTCTTGAATAG
>JABWIB010002373.1:16854-41821 GCA_016617825.1 Platyplectrum ornatum | reverse complement strand
GACCAGAACTGAACACAGTATTCCAGGTGAGGCCGCACCAATGACCTATAGAGTGACATTACTACTTCTCTCTATCTGATACTAATCCCTCTCCCTATACACCCAGCATGTGACTTGTCTTTCTCATTGATGTGTTATATTGCCTGTTTATTGTACACATATCTAGAGCTTCTAGTGTATAAAATAAACAAAATGCATTTGGTGATTAATACAGTAAAATTGATGAAATAATGGCGTCAATAGGTTATTGATATAGTCATGCGCACAATGTTATTTTCTGTAAGTGCATGGATGGTCTGCAGCTCTGCAGTCAGGCGGGGACCAGGAGGTTAGTGTTAGAGAAGGGGCAGCAGATGGGGGAATGATCACTTCCCGTAAGGGTCATGCGGTACAGTGGCTCAGCCCAGTGGGGAGGTCAGAGGAGGGGGTGGGGGCACGTGCGTTACATAATGTTCAGCATGCAGAGGGGCTGGGTTTGGAATTCAAATCCCCACAGCGCCCCCAGCTGGGTCATTACTTACATCACAGGGCAGGGCCGTTCCGCTGCCTTGCCGAGAGGAATACAAGTTGACNTATTCCCCATCTCCCGGCTCCTCACTGGTATTTTCATTCTATGGTGGGAAGAGACAGGATGGAGGGAGTGCTTGGCAGGGTGTCTACAATTATCATTGCAATGCTTACGGAGGTCTTCAAAATATACGTGAAGATCCTGCAGAAATGTGTCCACGTAACGCCAGTCATATAGAACATGTGGACGGGTGAAAGAGTGACCATCCGTTCCTATACCTCAGAGGGATGGTGAACCNTCTACCCAAATCTGTACCATCAATCACCCCCACAAATTTGTATGAGCAAAGTGTGTTAGCCAACAGAACTGAACCGCCTACAAGCATATATGGCATAAATGTGTCTATGCAGTTTTAGTTAAGTGCGCTCAATGCAAGAAAAAATAAAACTGTATGGAACAACTCACTGCAGCTTTCACCAGTGTTTACCTACAATCTTATTTACATGACAGGAAAAAAAAATTAATAAAAAAAAAAAAATGACATGGTTAACACTACTTAGTCAGAATACATGGAACACAGAAAATCTAATCCCAGGCTTAGGCTTAATGTTTTTAAGCAGGTTGGGTAATGCCATCTAGCTATACACTAAGCCACAATCTTAACATTATGGAGCTGGACCAGATGATTATGCAGTGGGATTCAGTGAAGGATCCCTGTGTCCAGATGAGCGGATAAAAGACGACNTGGAGGCCTTAATATCGCAAATGTCCTAACGCTACCAGTCGTGCTGTTGGAGCCCATAGTAAATTGGATTACTAAGCAATTGTGATGCTTGGAACGTGTATAAGTGATTGAGACATCTGTCATGTCCACACATTGATAAGAGAACTGTTCACAAGGGTCTGATATTTTGCAAAGATTATTGGTCAGTGTGAGTGTGGTCAGTTNTTGCTTTTATTTGAAGAATCTAAATCTCCCACAAGCTTGTAAGCACAGCTATATGTATTGTATGGATTAATTATGAATTTAATGTCTGAGATTGCCATACAACAACATGATCTTTTCTTTCTGTCTTTGAAACTAATGCTGGGTACACACAGAATAGGTTTTACACAATACAATTAATGTAAAAGATAACACAGGGGATTTAAAGTCCTTTTAAGTTTTTGTTTTATATATACACACTAACAATCTACAGGTGACTCAGGGCATCAGCTGAGAACCTCTCTGGTGGAATGAACTTTAAAAAATAAATAGATAAATAAATAAATTATTTATGTTTTTAATCAACAAACGATATCGTTCAATCTGGAATTCTGATTGATCAACGATATCGTGCGTTTTTCAGGCNTTTTCACGCTCTATTTTTAGTGGTCATCCACTATAATGATTTTGGGCGAAATCCATGAGATTTACTTTATGGATAGTCCAGGGATAACCAGTTTAGTTACCTTTAACAGTTTTTTATTCCTCCCATGTGACACAAATGAGTGGACATACNCTTATAATACTACACACACAGGGTTCACTTCGGAGGCATATAAGTGTCTGGAGGTATATACACAGATCTAGAAGGTACAGAGTATAGGAGATCTTAGCACAGATTTTGGATGTCCGGCTGAAGGCCATCAATGTCCATTATTATCATGCTTTTGAACATGATTGCAACATTGACCTGAGGCTTCAGATAGAATGTTTGTTTTTTACGTGGCAAATGGTTATTGTATGAGCACAATGCAGACGACAAGCACACAGGCAGCATGGGAAAGCCATGAAATCTGCAGCGAGACAGGGCACAGCTTATGAGTATGGAGCACGGACAGAAGCTGGTCGGCCATTCACAAATACACCCCCCCATATTGACCCATCAAAATGAACTCCTCCCCCCTCCTCCCGTTCTCACCGCTGATGTCTGGAAAGAGCCGGAGAAAGGAGGCTCGAAAGCTAGGCAGGCAGGAGGGGTCACGCAGGAGCTGCCACCCTGAGAGGAGGGTAAGGAGGGTGGGCAGAAGGTGGCAGGGGCCACGGATTCGGGGAGCACTGGAGAGAAGCGGGGTGAGTAAAACATGGAGGTACTCAGCACAGGAAGGGCCGGAGCCTGGCTAGGGGGGGCAAAATCCTGGGAGTAGGAGCGGAACACAGATTTATACTGACATAGGGGTGACANGGTGGCAGAGGGGAAGAGAGACGGAGAGAAAGTAAAAAAAAAGAAAAGCAGGTTAGTGGAGAAAGCAGTTTAGTAGTTGGCACAAATGGACAATCATTAAACCTTCAAACAGAATATAGACTTAAGAATGTCGAGATCGACTATACACATCCCTTTGCACCCATGGAAGTTAGGCCACAAAATGCATTCAGAAGCCCTGCATACGCAGCCCTATGCAGAAGGGAGTCATATAAACTGAAATCCACAGAACAAAGCTTATAGTTTAGTCCCAACTGCACAATTGAAAATGCTTTGCCCTGCCCATCTTCCCTAACGCTGCATGACCAGACCCCCTCAGCATGACCAGCGTTTCTTCAGGAAATGGGCAGTACAGTAACACGCCCTAATTATACGTTCCTTCTGCGTTATTCGTCCATTGATATTAAGCAGGACCCAGTCAGAAGAGCTGAAACGTGCTTCATCAATGCAAGCCATGGATGGAGAAACACTGTCTGAGAAGAACCACAATCGTAACCTCACTGTCTG
Organism: Platyplectrum ornatum; assembly: GCA_016617825.1. Classification (NCBI taxonomy): domain Eukaryota; kingdom Metazoa; phylum Chordata; class Amphibia; order Anura; family Limnodynastidae; genus Platyplectrum; species Platyplectrum ornatum. The sequence goes on along the minus strand of JABWIB010002373.1, from coordinate 38,620 downwards.
GAAACCATTTTATAACCACACCAACAGCAAACATAAAAAAAAAGCAATATTTCAGGAACGGAAACTACTTAGGGGAAGTAGCGAGAATAAAAAAAACAAAAAATTCAGGGTATGTTTTTCATCCACATGTTNCAGTAATACAAATCTATGACTGTACTTAAGGGGGACTATGCATTAGACAGAAATAGAATTTTTATTTAGACATTAAGTCTTAAACTTGAGTTCAGAGTGTGAGACTGCGATTCTTTAAATTAATGTTTTTTAAAAACTTTAAACACACCCAAACAAAAAGAAAGGAAAAGATCCAGATCTGGTTTCCAGGACAATACATATTAGCCATGCCAGTGTGGAAAGTCCTTTGAATTACTACTGCATTAAAAGCAATCTACCCAGTATAAATCAGTACACTCAGGGCAGTTCGTCTGTACCCTCTGACCATGACGTGCCACTGCACCATGCATGGCAATGTCTCCTTTACCACCTCGCCCTGCAGTTCCTTCCTTTCACAGTCCCCTCCTTTCCTCTCTCTCTCTCCTTCCTTCCTTCCTCAGATTCCTGCATGCCACACTCGGCCAGTGGAATCCCAGCTATGCGCTCTCACAGCAGGGGAAGCTGGAATGCAGCAGCAGAATCCCTCCTCCTCCCTTCCTCCTAGTAATCTCCTTTCCATATGGGTCCCTCCAGCCTCCTTCCCTGCTAGAGGCGCAGTTAGGCCACAGCTCACTCCTCTGGCTATTTTTACTGTTCTCTGCAGGGCAGGAGGTCTGGATATGGAACAGGTGAGTAGCTGGTCAAAGTAGCCCCCTCCCTGGCTGTAAACCGAAAGATGAGCGAGGAAGGGGGGGGGGGGAGACACTTGAGAACTTCTCAGAAGATGGAACTTCAGGTCTTCTAATGAGTCTGACATATAAACCGGCGACATTCATTAGCGGCAATTCTACACTGCTATGCTTTGCAAGAAAAAATAACAGACAGAGGTATACAGCGAGAGATGGCTATATAAATATATAAAATAATCCGTTTGCATGGAGGACAGTGAGGGAGTGCGGGAGGGTAAACTTCTTAAGTGTATGCGGCTCTTTGCAATGTATATTTATTTATATTTTTATTTTCTACTGGGTTTTTGGTCCGTTGTCTTTTTTTCTATTATTCTCCAAACAATGGACTGGATCCAAACGTACATACTATTGAACTAATGAGTAATGTAACGAGTGGGCAAAACCATGCTGAATTGCAGGGGAAATAAATTTCATTAGTTTGAATTAGAGTTGAGAGATGATGTTTCCAGCCCAAGTCTAATAACAGTGTAACAGTAACACTGGTCAGTCTGTGNGCAANATGCANNAATAAAGTATTCTCCTGGAAAGAATAACATTCATTTAACCTCCTCTGCAATTCAACATGGNTTTGCCCACTCGTAACCNATNCTTAAGTAAGCTTATGAGTGGGCGTAGCTTAGGTAGTGTCGACTATTTATCTCCCATTACTTTTGTTTTTTGCATATATCTCTAAATGGTTATAGCTCACCCTCTGTATTCACCATGCAGCCATATGAGGGATATAGGCCAGAAACACATGAGAGGAAGCCAGAGAGTGCGTCAGGCAATTATTCCAAGAAAAGCTCCTTAATCATGTTATGAAGTGCGGATAATCACTCCAAATCCACTCTGGTTTTGGACACCACAGAATGATCCAATAGAACACAAACATTTCCACATTTATATCTTTTATAGCAGACACCAGGGAAATGGAGACAAAGGACGAATTATTAGCTCACAGAAAGNTATGTACCATAGGTTTCTTCTGCANCCAACTAATGCCAGCAGCGTCTTTTCTGGCCTTACAATGCAAAGAATATTTAGTGAGAACCTACTGACAAATAAAATCATGATAAAAAAAAAATAAAATAAACATCCCCAACAAAACTACAAAATATGCAGACCTAAGCGAATGACACAGGAAGTAGTGTTGCAGTTCTACTAAACCACAACTCGATCAACGAGCTATAACCCCAGGCCATGTGCATACTCTTACAAATAAACGGGGCTNCTAGGAGGCCATACTTGGCACCATGGACTGCAACGTCTCCTAAGGCACAAAACAACCAGGTAGACTCTCTACCTCTATACAATTTTGAAGTGTCTGTCACCAGGAGACANATGACACAGAACCGCACTGTGTGATGGACTAGCACATTTATGAGCCTTATTCTGTATTATATTTATATTATATGTAAGTCTGTGGCTGCTGAGTAAGGTCTAGTTAACAATCAAATAAAGATAACAGTGTACTGTACATTTTCTAATGGGCAAGTAAACTAGTATTAACACCAGTATAACTATTCCTGCATTCAAGACTTCTCTCAAGCTGCCCCTCTTTACTGGATCGCTCTCCTACAACTGATTAGATTATGCCCTAGCCTACTTTGAATAATCTCTCAAAACTCTGCATGAAATCATATCCACCCCCTCACCTAACCCTCACTGCTGCAATCTCCTCCTGTCCATTGCCATTAAATAACCCCCCAACCCACCAATCTCTGCACAACCATAACCCTCTCCCGATACCTTTCAGTTACCAACTCAATGTCTCCTGTCTCTCCAGCCTAACCACTTTGATTGCTAGCTCCCATGAGAAGGATCCTCCATCTTCTTATCCTCCACCTCTGCAGGTTTCAATTAGAATCGGAGTGGTATTGGGTTTTTGCAGTCTTGTTTATCATCTTTCCGTCATGTACATGTATCATGAAACCTCGGACTATTGAATAACTGACTATTTAGAAGAATAACGGACTATTTTCTTGAAGAATAAAAGGCAACAGACCAGACACAGATAATTAATTTGGTGTTAATATTGTATTAAGAAACTGTTATTTTGTTNGTACAGTTGGTTCCTATTCTATATTGCAATGCAGTCATAGAGGGTGTATGTCATGGCTTCAAATGTACATTGTTCATAATCTCACACACCAGTCATTCCTTGCACTCCACGTTTTATTTGAGAAGGGTAGTTGCAGACACTCACCGAAGGCACAGGGAAAGAGCCGTGGCGGCTCAGAAAGCAGTTAGAGACTGAGAGACTGATGCCCTGAGGGAGGCCGCTGTCCTCAGGTGCGAAGACCCCTTTGGTTGGTTGCCCACAGTACGAGACAGAGGAGAAGGAAGAGGCAGCAAAAGAGGCCTGCAGGGAGAATTACACACAGAGCCAGGTGGAAGAGAGACAGAGAAAGATGCAGGTAACAGATCCACATCAAGAGACAGAGAGACTAATATTATGAAAAGCCTTTAACTAGATTTAGACAGAAGTCCAAATCTACATTCCACCAATGCACAGTTTCAGCACTAAAACACTTAATGGGCTTAATGGACTACGATAGGCAAGTGGGTGTTACCTCTTAGTTGACAGTATGGGAGTTCCCTCTCACTGGGAAGAGAGATAATATGGCCCCACCAGATCTAAACAAATCTTTTGATCAAGTTAAAAATCAAAAGTGTGGAGATGAAATATTTAAATGAAATATTTATACACAGAGAAGACATCAGCATTCAGAACGATCTACCTTGTTAGTACCTGGTGAGGCTGAATTCTCAGGAATGTTTTATGAAATATCCAACTAATATTTTATTTCAATTTCTTTTCTTATGCCCCACTCTGTCTGGACCTTGGGTTAACAAGCTGTGTCTAATTATTTGCATCCCCTATATCCATAATCTGTGTTGACGTTTTCACAAAAAAAAAAAAAAAAAAACTTTCCTAAAGAATAATACAGTTGCCCCTAAAACATACAATTTTTGGGACAAAAAAAAGATTAAGATACATTATAATGCTATAGGAAATGGTATATGCACGCACGCATATATATATATATATATACATACATACATATTATATATACATATATACATACATTTTTAGCAGTTTAATTTTAAATAACTGGTTATTAATAAAATAGTGAATCAGACGATGTGGCTTTTTGAGTCGTATAACCTATTGCAAAATGCATGAAAAACTTTCTAATTGTGGCACTGGTTACCCAATTTTATGTCTGCTTGATAAAAGAAGAGGAAGACCTACATTTGGCAAATTTCAAGCTTGTGCTCTTTTAATTAACGCTTGCAATACAACCCATGTGACTTTTGCACCACACGCTACACTGTTACCACATGGTTACAGAGAAATCAAGAGACAGATTGAAACCAACCACCACACCTAGCATTGAAGTCAGCAGTAGGACTTTCAGGCTTGTACTTACCAGCTGCCTCTGTTTAGGGGGGAGGGCAGGGGGAGGGGCACGTTCAAGGCCAGTGTCTGGGCCGCTGAATGAATCGTTAATGCCATAGACCTCCCGCAGGTGTTTGTTCTTCTGCTGGTAGATGTGCTCATTCTGCGGAGTCTGATAGAAAACGGACGGCTGAGGCTCAGAGTAGTCCTCCACGAAACGCATGTAAGTCATCACTACAAAAGGAGAAACAGCAAGCTAGTCAAACAGCGTCAAGCCAGGTGTTTGGGCGGGGTGTACAGGTGTAAAAAAACAAAAAAAACCCCCAGCATTCATTGCTTGTTCCCTATTAAGGCTATGCTTCTACAGAATTCTGGGACTTGAGATTTTAGAGCAGCTGGAAAAGGACAGANTGTCCAGGGCTAGTCTAGTCAATCAGCTTCCCCTAGACATGAGTAACAATCCAGCCATCATTAAGATGCAGACGTTCTCCGCACCAGACGGTCTAAACCACATGCCATGCATTAGGGCAGTCACGTGACTAAAGGTTAAAGGGCACACATGTATTAGCAGCATTGATCAATTGCATTAAAGCTAATGGGGATGGAAAAAAAAGTAAGAACTACAAACTGAAGGCCGCAGCACTGTAACAAAAATGAAAACCCATCTCAAGCACTAGGAATTACATTGCAAAGCACTTACATTCATGGGAACGTCTACCACTGCATTACAATGGCTGGCACAAGGCACAATCTTTTCTACTAATTTTCTCACAATGCCTGGCTCTAAGTGGCGATCCTAGGGAAGGGAGAGGGCAGCAGCTGTGAATTTACATTACGCTTTCCTCAAGCCTCAACATCTGTCTTCCTGCAGTCTCATAGCAGAAAAAGAAAGGAAACGGTGTGGTTCTAAAGCAATTCCCTGCTTATTACAGATAGGAACCCTTAGCAATCCACTGCAGCACATTCCTACAGAGACAGGCCAGTGCCTTTCCCGGCTAGTGACAGGCCCCAGGAGAGCTGGCCAGACCCTCAGCAGTCTCCGAGAAGGATTTCCCAATTGCTGGGCACTTAATCAGCAGAATGGAGCTGGCTACTGTCCAAGGGAGCGGGGAGCCTTATATGGCAGTTTCATTACACAAACCTAAGACGGCCAAAATCGCTGCCTGTCTAGCAGTGGATTAATGCACAGTCCCAGCAGCCTGGCTTATAGGTAACAAATCCGGCATGTACATCCAAAAAGTTTCAATCTGTGTATAACCATTACTACAAAATGATAGTAAAGCAANAGACAAAACAAAAATTAAATCACACAATAGAATATGACGGCTCCTTTAATTGCACACAACTTATGAATATACGCAGTTCACTTACACCACTCGTTCCTGACCATTGCTGGACTATACAAGTACCCAAAGCAAAGAAAACGCAGCGATTTACATATATTCATGCACCAATTCCCTATAAAGTGACGCTGCTACTGTCTAATACTAATATTTGTCAAATACATTTTTCATCATAAATCCCTTACCTTATCTCTATNGTGTAATAGAAAATTGAGAGCTAAAATCTGATTTCCCACAGTTTAGTAAATTTAGGCCNGGAGTCTGGATACAAACCTAATTCTGTAGCAGTATACTCCCAAATACAAAAACATGAAATATTGATCTATCAATGCACCAAGACAACAAACAACTACTCCACACCAGTGCCGCTCTATATTACTGATTATTCTGCTAGGCTGACANACTCACCAAACACTCATGCCAAATTCAACTACACAACAACAGACTGGTTAATATTAATACTTTCCAGTGGACTAAACCTTATTGATGATGTGCATCATGTTGAATATAATAGTATGCATTCTTTAGCTTTTATGAGGAACCAGAATTTAATTGCAGAGGATAACATACAGAATTTTCTATCGTAAATTCTATGCTTAGGAAATGTATTGGTCCCACTAGGCCAGAAGTAGGCAACCTGTGGCTCTCCAGTCCCAGCTCGACTGGTATTTGGAGGACACCCGGAGAGCCACAGGATGCCTACCCCTGCACTAGTCATTGCTTCTTTTCAGGGATGTAAATATTGATCCTCGAGTAGTCAAGGGCTAGTACAAATTTGAAACTTATATGGAGACGTCCGTTTTCAGTGTTGGAGGAAAGAGGGTACATCAGGGTTGCTGAAACCAAAAGACAGAAGATTTGGGGGTGGGCAGAGGGTGTGATTTATGCAAATCTCATCCAAACCTCTGCCCTTCAATGGCAAAACCCATACATTTACTAGGAACAGGCAGGCAGGTCCTCAAGAACCACCCATTCATAGTAAGGATCTGGGCTAAGGCTTGCCCAAAACCCGGGAGTCACCCGGAAACTTCGGTAGAATTGGCAACCCTTTTGATGACCTGCAGATCAGGAAAACTTGTGGAATGTTTTTGGTTGTAATTCGTCTATATATTCTCTATATATTTCTATAACCCATAAGAGTATTTTTGTCTTTGTAAGTTGTTTGTTTTGTATGGACACTTACTATTATTACCATGCCCACTGATCCTCTATGCTGTGCAATGCATGTTTTAGGTTTTATGTTTTTTATTGTATGTTAATAAAAATCAAAGGTTGCAAAGAAATTGATTAAAAAAAATAAATAAATCATAATACTGCACATTAAAACGTTAAGTTCCGACAGATAGATATCGAGATGGGGAACTAAGAAAGCAAAAAATAATCCCTCTGGGCAATGAATGCTTTCCGAGCAAGATATGTAAAGGGAAGGGCCCCAAAACAAGGGTGTAAGAATGTTACAGTAAACAAATGATGTTCTTATACTGCTTCGTAGGATGATTGTGACAATGGGACTTACTGTGTTTGTTCTTCTTTTCGGGAAGAGGTGGTGGTTTTTCAGGAATGTCATCACTCTCCACCGCTGAGAATTCGCTGAGGAACCCCACCTGGGACACGTTTCCGGACTGAAATGGTGACACGGCGGCGAAAGGAGGAGCAGGAGGGGCGAGCAGAAGGTCGTCTTCTGAAATGTTGTCATACTGGGAGGGGTGGCGCTCATAGCAGATTCGGGAGCCGTCAGATGCATGGCCTACGCCGCTTCTGCGCTTCTTCTCTGGGAGGGCAGGGGGTGTTTCTAAAGCAGGGGGCAGGGTGAGTTCTGATGGCTGGGGGCTGTTGCTAGGTAAATGGAAGTTTTGTCCATGAAAGGGGGAACCGGATTCTCCTAAGGATTCGGGGAGAGGACTGAGGACTCCAGTCCCCTGACCCAGCATCTGGTCTGTACTGGAAAGGTCTTGCTGTAGAAACTCGTAGTCTGGGTCATAATTATCTGAAAAGAGAATGATACAATAGGAAAAATTATATTAGAAGGGATAATTAGATATACACTCGTCCCTAAAACACGTGGAAGAAACTGCTCTGAACCAATGTTCTTTTAAACAAAGCTTATACATCTAACTACCAGACAAGACGAGGGAAAAAACATAGCAAGATTTAGAAGCCAAACTGTATATACACACAAAAGTATATACTGTAGTATAGTATATAAAGGGGTGTGTTTCCTTTCTACAAGCATAGCCCTACATTTCAAAGCTTCCCTTTTTATAAGCCTAACCATCCTTGCCTCACAGCCTAACCCTAAACTTCCATTTTTAGGAGCCTAACCCTTTCATGACCCACCCTAATTTTTCCTAGCCTGACATGACCTAGGTCAATATTAGAACCAAGTACATTGGTAGCTGAAAATGTAGACGCTTCCTGAGATCACTGGTTCAGAGTTGCTGATTCACCGATATATATTAGGGCATAAGAATTTGTGCCCATGGAAAAACCCTTCATGGCAGATTAGTTTCTCTCTTCCATCCACTCTGTCACAAAGTTTCTAGAATGACTAATAGATGATTTCTTAGAACTGACACCTTTGCAACTTCAAACAACATTGAGGTCTCACAGCTGAGACAAGTCCCAGCGACCACAAACTGGTGAAATGGTGTCCTTACAAGAATAACCACGATGAATTTAAGATGTTGAAGCACACAGGCTCAAATGCTATATTTCTTTGGTCATTTGGTCAACAACTTATTACTTTGCATGAACCTCAAGAAACCGTTTTATTCAATTTTGTAGGCCATATCCCATATACCACGAGGACCTTCTCCCCTATGATACAAGGCCCGTACCGTAAAATTTTTGCACCATCTGCATGTAATATGGGGATGGCTAAATAATAAGAGGCACATTAATATCTGCACACCTTCTCTACACAAATGCCCTTTTTTTCCACAAGTCATAAACGCTGCCATCTTACCTAAGGTCTCACAGCTGGTATTTCGGGAGCATTGTCCGCTGTCCCTGTCAAGGGAGGAGAGCTGCTCATCGGACTTGCTAAGCTTCCCTATACTGCTACACGGGGAAAGGCGGGGAGATTCGCCACCGTACGACTGGCTTCCGCCAGATAATCGTCGATGTGCGTAACAGTTCACTTCAAAATCCTGCAGAAGCAGAAGAGGGATCAGAGATTACAGGTACATGCCAGCAGGGTATACTGTGAATAGCAGAAAAAACAACAGTCCAATAGAGCCTATACCTGGGCATGTATGCCGATAGGTAAACTAGAGCCACTGGTAGCACGGCTCATCGGAGCTACAACAGCCACACGAGTGGGTGAAGGTGCAGATTGTCTCTTCTTTGGAGGTAATGCAGGAGGTGGGCTAAAAAATAAACACAGACAGTAAATAATGAGACAGATTTAAAGAGTGATGGCATTAGTTGAATGTGGATGTGGTTTGCCAGTGTGACAAGGGAACAGTAAGAGGTGACAACAGTTTGACAACTCCCCTTACACTACTCTTACCCTAACACTCCCTGCATTTGTGTAGTTTAGTCTTTATTAAATTTGTGGCATTACATTTACAAGTCAACTGAAGTAAGTAAAGTTGGCAACTGATCATATCATATTTCCTGTGGCAGAAAGGAAGGAAGGGTCAGGGTTTACCAATTTTCCACCACTCGTATGCCGGGTAATGGGGGTTTGGGAGGGGCGAGTTCATCGGTTTGTACGTTGTCTGCGGCTACTTCCTTGCTGGGTTCAGGGGTCTTGTTGAGAATCTCCAGTTCCCGATCAGACAATGGTAACTCTTGGGTGCTGATAGAAAACAAATAATACATGCTTTGGAGCTGGTCGGAACAGTCAGTGGAACAGGAATAATAGCAGTTCCGTTAATCCCCAGTCATCAAATAAACAAATTAGCAACTGACCTGTCTGATTTGGTTGCTGGCAAAGTTGGTTTTACCGGGCTAGTAGGCGATGGACGTTCCTGTTTCTCAATCATCAACCGCACCAACTCCTGAGGAATAAAAACTGGATGTTATTAACAATACAAACCTACACAGCTTACATGACAATTATATACATAACTAACCATCGCCTTATACAGCAGCTCCTGTACAATAGTTTGATGAACTATAGCTTTTGCATAATAAGGGGCATCACTGCATGATTGCAAAGCAAGTTGGCTTGCTCAAGTTTATTAAATCAGAAAATACATCATTTGTATATAGGTCATACAGAAAATACACAGTAAAGACAGACAAAGACCACATACTGGAAGATATACAGTACAAACGGTCAAAAAGACCAGCTGCTGGAATATTATACAGTATAGACGGAAAACATATCATGGACTAAATAGAAATGCATAGCTTCAGAAACAACACAGTATAATAGCTATATGACAAAGTAAATCATTTACAATTGATGATAATGGACAGAATCAGAGAAATGTTCTGCAACCATTCTATGGAGAAATATGCTGTCCCAAGAGTGCAAAAGACATATAAAACATCTAATACAGGAGGGCCAGCTCTGCCCAGAACGGTACTAGGATTTGCTCTCTAGGTGGGGTGTGATAATGAGGGTGGATGGGACTCTGAAGGAATGTACACAGTGAGCATGGAGATGAAATCACTGGCATGGTCCTGTTGCATGGAGGGAGGGAGGGAGGGTGGGTCTGGATGACTTCCAGATACATGATTTCATTCCCTGGATGACCTCACAGAGTCAGACTCCAGCTGTGTCCCCCCCCCCACCTCCCAAAGAGGGGATGTTCAGGCTGCCAGGCGCATGGCTGGGTTTAACCCCTGGGTTCCTGTCACAAATCGTGTGTCTAGCACACAATTCATAGATTGGCTTGGTAAAGAATGTGCTCTTATCCAGAAGGGATAAGCGCAAGGGACTCATGGTAAATCTTAGCCATTATGATAATTATAGCCATTATGTCTGAGTAGCCGAATAGGGTATTAATGCAGATTAAAAGCAACTATATATACACAGGGTGGTGGTTGCTCAAATCAATTTGTAAGTTGGCTGCAGGTGCATGAAAGGCGGGGGTAACTCTAACAGAGAAAACAAACAGGAAAAATGCCCCAGCATCACTGCAGTTAACCAGTAAACGATTATGCTATTCTATCTGTAAAATAAAATGCAGAAACATCAGTTTACACACATTCTTGCAAGTATGTGAAGAATACTTGCAAGAATGTGTAAACTGATGTTTCTGCATTTTAGATTAAAAGCAACCACAGAAAGACACCAAACCTACCTTAACACCGTCGAGAACAGCCTTAATGATATCCTTCACAGTTGCAACTACCTCTTTGTCCTCGCAGTTCACGCCTTCCAGCATCACCTGGTCAGACCAGCGGATGAGGTTAGCAAGAGACTGGTACACGCGGCTGTAGCAGGAGGAGATGGCAGTGCTGTGGACAGAAGAAGAAAAGGTCATGGCTGCAGGAAGACACTCCAGAAGTATGGTGGAAGCCATACCTCCAGCTCATGCAAGGGACACACAGGCAGCTACAAAAAATGGTATTAGTAAACCAGATAAACCTAATAGTGGATTAGCAAAATTCCCTGCAGTGATTGGTCACAATGAATTTCCCAAGACCCAATAGTTGACCAGCTTTGATTATATGATCTTTAGGCATGCTTGAAATTAGCCTCAAACTCTCGATATTGTGTGTATTACCTACAGCTTCAATCTGGAGTTTCCACATCTCCTCAGTCCATAATTGGAGATGGGAAAACTGACCAGGAGTGGATATTGACAGGAGATTGATATGAGGCCAGTGCAGTCAATCTCATTATCCCTTCCCTTTTCAGGATAGATTATCTGTGAATGGCACCAAAATCAGACATATCCTTATGATGTGTCCCATAAATTCTCTAGTGGATGGCCATCCTAACAGATCAATATTCCTAAAACATATGATACGTCAGATTTACTTTTCACACTATATACAGTTAAATAAAAGTAAAAGTTAAGCTGAAACTAGGATTCCTTTGAGCCTATAATAAACAATATAATTATTCTTAAAGAGATGACTACAGGAGAACTGAATACAGGTTTCTAGGAATAACATTGTAAACTTCTTAATAGCAAAGTGAATATTTCAGAAAGACTCTGCAACCATAATCAGCCAGTCTCTGGGATAAGCCACCAACCTCTGCTGAGAATGCGTATCCGCCTGTACCAGCGGCAGGATGGCTTCCAAGACTTTGCTGGCCGACCCTGGCAGCATTACCAGCACCATCTTGTCCACAGCCATCTTGTCTACAATGGTCTTAAAGTAGCGCAGGGCATTGACAACCTCTTTCTCCTGTTCCTCCAAGCGGCTTAGGGTCTGGAGAGAGAATGGAGAGGGGTTAGAGAGCACACAGAAGCAGACAAGACATTGCACACACAATTATGAGTGAGAGAAGACTTCCCCAAAGTTCCAAATTAAACTAATTACTAGGAAAAGGAGAAGACTGCATCTTTCTGTACTTTCCCCAGTGTCATTTGGAACCACAGAAGGCCCAATAGTCATATCTTTAAACCTCAAACTCATATAACACCCACATTACTCATATATGCGAGTCAGCAGTAGTATGAGCTATAGACCTTAGAACTTTACAAGCCCCTTATATACTGTGAAAAGGTCACTGGTTTGGTATATGACGTGAGGCATATTTCTCACAGGTGTCTTGCATATGTGTTTTGGAACTTCAGGGAGAATGTTGTATTGGGAAATACTATACAGATAGATGCTAGGGTGCTTGGTATATATGGAGAAAGAAGCATGGGCTCCATGCATGAGGCCCAGTCCGGGTCTTCAGTGCTGCCTGGCTGACTCCTATCAGCTGTATACAAAAGACTGCTAGGCTGAGGGTCATGGTCAACGCAAGAAGACATCTGAATACTGCTGTGAGTAGCCATGCTGCAGAGATGTATGCATTATGCAGTAGTAGGAGCGACCTGTATTTAGTTAGAGGGGGCAGACAAGGTGTTTATTCGGAAATTTTGTTTATTATGAGGCCAGTAGTACAACAATATTTAGAGTCTGTGTGACTAGTTTACTGCTGCACCACACCATATTGCCCTGAAACGTCACAGGAATTTTTATTACCGTAGTAGGCATCAATAAGAATATAAACATTCTAGCATTTACCAACAGCTTATGAATGCTGACTACACTGTATGTTAATTAAGTTTGTAGTGATTGAGGACAAATGTTTAAATATACCAGAGAAGCTAACCTTAAGAAACGAGCGCTTACATGAAACCTGCAAATGAATTCCTGGACGCTGAATAATTAAGCACATCAGGCTTTAATTTCACTTCACACAGCAGACAGTGATTGTGCCATCTGTACAGCACATCAGCATATGTCATAACACCTTCCAAAAGGTTTTCCTCTAAGGATCCTTTCCATAAAATGAATACTGCTTCCCAATGAGTGAGAATATGCGTTGAATTGCTTCAATCCCGCGCGAAGACGGGAAAAAACGCGAAGTCTATTACGGGACTGAAAGCTTGCAATGAGCCGCGAATGAAAAAACGAGAGTTTTCCTGCCTTAGGCTATTTGCGTAAGGCAGGAAAACTCTCGTTTTTTCATTCCAAAAACTAGGCGCGAAGGGGATTGAATCGGCCCCTTAATGTCTATAATGCTAAAGAACTGGTGTCAGTTCCCATATATTAAAGCTGGGTACACACTGTGGCTCCCTCACAATTATTCTTCCAATTAAAACAAAAGGAAGTGCTTAGAATGATATTGTGTGAATGCATCTTTCGTTGCATAAAAGGACATTGCAATGCTTTACTTCATGTTACAATATTACAGATGAAATTACAGAATAATGTCATAAACACAGACGGAGAATAAAAAATAAGAGAAATCAGAGTTGCTGATAAACCGCTGTATTTTGTATTCATGGACCGGCATCCCCATCAGGACCTTCAGACAGTTATAAAATAGTTTATTTGTGTTGATGAGTGGAGTATAAGGGGTGCCTCTGAGTTAAATCCCGGTTGGATAACCACAATGTATGACCCAACACTTGAACTCTCTGTGTTCAGCGCTCAGCCTTCAATGTACATTACAGTGCAGAGTTGCATGACCTATTAGGTTATAACAACCACCAATACTGCAATATTACCCAGAATGCTGCAATGTCAGCTCATCTGACCTAATCCAAGCCTGAAGCCTATAGGACAACACTGATCTTCCAATGGAGCTATTGCAAATATTCAATGAAGCAGGGGATTTCTCTGGGCTGTACCCAGAGTCCTCTACTCTAAGTTAGGAAAAGTTAGAAGTAACAAATGTATATATCTAAAAGAATAGAGCGTAAATTTTTATGGTCGCGTGGGGTTTTTATGCTGACCTGATACACATCCCACAAGTGAACTTTTCCTTTTTAAAGAGCATCTATGACCAATCCCCGGTCATTTGACTCTGGAAGCCGGAGATTTCCAAGCATCTAGGTGGGGGCCTCCTCAGCTGTTGGGTGCGGTGATATAGCCGGCATCCTGGGGAGAATAGAATAGAGCCCACACTCCAGCTGCAGGGTGGGGGATCAACTAAATTTCACACAGTGACACAATGCCTCCAGCCTGACAAGAATACAGGCAACAGTGTGATTCAAGCAGCTAAAAAGTTTTTCAAAAGAAAGACCGGAAAGGAAAAGAACTTCATATAGGAAGCAGCAGAAGCAGGGTTTATAAGGAACAGTATTCAGGAGTGAGAAGGAATTTGTCAAACTATTTTTATTGTAGAAGAGAAACTATTTGTAAGAATCTTTAATGAGTAGCATGTCCTCTAAAATCAGTGCACAATGATTGTATCTCTCTCTCAGGAAGGGAGGGAATAAGCCTCCAAGTTTATTTTGGAAAATGAGTTTATCAGATCTACTTTCAATGTCCTCTCACAGATGGTTGCAGCAATTACTGCACATACAAACTCCTGGTACCAGTATTTAAAGCTTCACATTTTAATGGCACAGTGAACTAGCACCACTTAGCACATCATCTGTGCACTTGGCAATAAAGGTCAGGGTTGATGCAAAGGGGTTGGTAGCCCTGTATAACTAAATGACAGCATTACGGCTTCTAGACCCGACGGTGATCTGTACATGTCGAGCCAAGATGCACACCGAGTCCATATGACTGCAATGAAATGAGTACTTTGAAATGCAGGTCAGTCCTCCATTCGTTGAAACTGCTGGGAGAGAAGTTTCCAGCAATGTGGTAGGTATCTAAGCTCAAAACATAATGATTGATGATGCAAGACCAGGTCAAAACTATGGAAAGCAGATTGATTGTAGCCGTACCACTGCAGAGACCTTACACACGAGACAGCAGAAACACATAGTGGGAAAAACTCATCCAAAAGCTCTATTTTTCATGTGTTCTATTACTTTGTGTATGCATTTGTTGCAGCTTTTAAGTAAACTAAGGTTAAAGGTTTTAGGGAAATATCTTTTTATTTCATGGATCAGGTGAACAATAACTCACCAAAACACCAAACCGAACACAGCTATAACTTACTTTATTCACAGGCTTCTCCTCCGTCTTCACGCTCAGGTCCACAGGCTTGCCTTTCTTGGAAGGTGTCCGTTTGATGATTTTGGGAGAGTGGAACTTGTCCTTCAGCTTCATGGTGAAGGATGAGAGGTGGGAACGCTGGCTGTCTGATGAGAGAGAAGAGATGGGGAAGCGTTATTAACACCCTGCAGCCATCCATACGAATAGTTACCCGCCGTGTTCTGATGTCTTAGCGTCACACAGCAGGATCAGAAACCCATCAAGATACGCACAATAGGTACACCAGAGACATGACAGGGGGTCAGACAGATTGTTTAAAGCATTGCTTGTTGCACAAAGGGACCACTTGTTTACAACACTCCAGTAGGCCTGACAAACATCTGATAGATTTCCAATGGATCATAAACAATAGTCAAAGGGGTCAGAGCTCCACATGGTGCCATATTGATCAGGCTCCTTATTAGTGCTGCATGGGGAGATCACATGGACCGAGTCTGATCCATCAGAGGATGGGCGACTGTGAGACATTCACTATAACTAAAAAGGGAAAAAACAATAGTCCAATGGCTGTGATATCAGAGCACAGGTTTTCGTAATCCACCTCCACCTTTCTCGGAGGGCTGGATATAGAGTATAAAAATAAGAAGGAAATAGGTGGAAAGTTGCACCTGGGCCATCCATGCTGAATTTCAGGGGCAGTAAAATGAATGTTACACTATGCATGCAGTGAGAATGCTTTATTTTTGCAATTTGCACACAGATACTGACCAGTGTTACTGTTACCCGGTTACAAATGGGTAATAACAAAAGAAGTGATATTGACCAGCATTACTGTATAGGGCACAGCCAATGTAACCCAATACAATAATACACATAAGATATCACTCTACATGTATAACAGGAGAAATATCAAAGCAACTTAGCTTATATATCTCCCTACAATCGTAACGCTAAACTAGACATTATTCTTAAGATATAGAACAATAAGAAAACCCCCCAAAACAATCACCAGCCCAATAATTGCAAAAAAAAACCTGAAGCTTTCAAGATTATCTCGGGTCACCCTATTCCACCGAAATGCAAACATATATACTATGAAAGGAAGAGTACAATAGATATACTATGAAAGGAAGAGTACGTTACAGCCTTGCACAATATACTGGTCAGGTCTTTTTATTTAATTCTTTTTTTAAACATCTATACCAGACAACCCTTTTACAAAATTACAGGAACTTAAACGCCCTAAATAAACTTTGTTACCAAAGATAATATTGTGTACATTTTCTTTAACATACTTAATACAGAGAGAGAGAAGATTGGACTGAGCGTTAATGAAGACAGAGGGAGCAGTAATAACAAACCGACAGAGACAGTATGGAAGAGTAGAGAGAGACAGACAGACAACAAAGAGGGTACAGACAGAAAAGAGCAGCAAGAATAAGGAATGTAAGGAATTTATTTTGTTTTATATAGAATGTTTTTTGACAGTTTAATGCTTATAGAAGCTTTGGGGACCTGTGACTCCACTTACAGGACCTTTCACTCCCTGGAGCTGTAGCATAAATATGGAGGAACATGTGAAGCAAGTAACATAGGGGACCGTGTGCTGTGTCAGGGGTCCCACAGCTGCTGCAGCCTGAGTGACAGCACCTAACGTGAGTAATGCAGAGAAGCTCGGAATAAAACCACAGCTAGAAATAGTCTGTGCACAGTCCAATGGCAGCATGGAGAGGAGGATGACTAGCATCCTGGCTGGAGCTCCTCTCAGCAGCTGCCGGCTCAGACTGCGTGGACGGGGAGCGAGAAGCACACACAAATGTTACTAGGAAAAGAACATAGTTCCTGATTTATCTCACTAAACTGACAGGCATGGCCTCACGTCTCAAAAATGTATTCGTCGTATTTTCCTAAATTCATTTTCTACACGTCTGCTTTAAAAGTTAATCAGTCGACATTAACATTATGTGACCTCAGTCTTTAAAGGGATAGTATAAAAGAACAGCCAATGACACCACATAGATGTATTTAGCTATAGCTAAAGTATCTGTAAACTTTAAAAAAAAAAAAACCTCAAAGCTAAACTATAATTAAAAAAGGCACAGAAAAACTGCATTACAAAATCAAGTCAGCCATGTATGGCATGAGAGGTAAATCACATTTTAATATTATATCTGCCTGAAGATTCCCTGACTGTCTTCATTTACAAATAGTACGGTATATTATGTGTTTAGGAATACAATGTATTTGTTTAGTAATACTTATTAAATTAACTTACTGAGAATTGCCAGTGTTGTTGCTTCATTTATAAAGAAGGATAATAATATTTTTTTATCTATCATTAGAATAAGAATAATAATACACCTTTTGGTATTTTCCTACTGCACTGTAATAGGAGACTAGGGATTAATACATAGACTAGGGACAATTTAATTCCCAAAAGAAGTTATTTTGAATTCACCAAATTTATGCAATGCCATTAACAGACACTAGGGGGAGCATGACATAACATAAATACAGCCAAACACCTTATAAAGAGTACAAAGCTACACTAAACAATATATGAAGCTGCAAATAAACCACATTAAATATCCAAACACAACAGCCCTCCTTAAAGAACACTGTAATTGCCTGTATAATAACACTTACATATGAATGAACTTGGAGGATGGGGGGTAAGTTACCTACTTGACAGACGAGATTGCCCATGTTTCCACTGCAGCATAATGCCTCAGAGTGCACAATGCACACGTCCACTACCGCACTATGTTTAAGTTAATGATCTCGACTGAGAGGTGAGCACTCAAATTAATGTTAGGCTTCTGCAATGCTAAGCATGGGATAACGCTATCGACCTTGGAACTTATCTTTGCTGCCATTCATAGCTTGTCGACCTAATACTGTCGAGTGTATTACTATAGTCGTAATGCTTGTTTACCTTGTACATTGCGCCCAGTAGGGTGAATGGTCCTTGAGAACAGCTAGATTGTATTAATTGGCCGGCAGCTCCCTTTAAACGAAGGGCAGATGTCCTGTGTGCACTCACAATGTCTTCTTCACACCTTAAATGAAATCTCGCTGCTAGGGGGGGGGGGGAGAAGAGTGTCTGGTGAAAGCATTCTGCTATCATTAAGGTCGAGCATGGAAAAGAGCTGGCATGGGGCCGCAACAGCAGACAGAGGGTTCATTAAAAGCACCATTGTAACATAATGTACCAACAGTACAAGGAACTGCTTCAGGGCTGTATCTAGGCTATGCAGCCATTGCACATGCTCTCACTCTGCATTGCACCCTACATTCATCTACAGGTGGATCTCTGCAATCTTGCTGGAAGAACAGGCTTCAGGGTCATGTATTCATTTCCTCCCTGGGCCAAAGTTCTTGTGCAATATCAAATGTAACTGCTATTGTTTTATACATTCTAAGACCATGCAGTAATTGCAGCACTAAGACTGTAGAAGGAGAAACCAGAGCAATAAAAGTCACATTATATAACAGTCTACTAACATCAAGTCTGTCCTGCAGCCACGTTCAAAGCTATTGAGGGGCTGAACAATAGATATAAGTATAAGAGAGTGGAGGGTACTAGGGGGCAGCCGTCTTTATGTAAAGGGATAATGAATATGGTAGAGCGATGCTCCTCGGCCATAAATGTCCACCTAAATCGCACCCGTATGACCTCAAGCAAGCAGCGATCGCCCATGCCTGCCATAATAAGGCTTGGCCATAGACAGGAGAGTATCAGGGAATCCCAGGCAGAAACGAAAAACTTCCCTTTAGATTCATCTAGCCATCAGATAGAAGAGAGTCAATAAAGAGCAAAACGCTGAGTTTGTAAGATGCAAAGTGGAGTAGGAAAGTATATTAGAAAGGAAGAGGTCTATAAGAACATGAGGGCATTCCTACAAAACAGGAGGTCTTCACTATAAGAGTTGTTGATATGTGAAATAGCCTCCCATTATAGGTGGTAGATGCTAACACAGCAAAACAGTGGGATAAACATAAGGGTGTACTAAATCTCAAACAAAATTGGGAAATAACTGTCAGTATACTTTTACACCACCTGGCAGACTAGATGGGCCACGTGTCACTCTCTATGCTTCTATGTAAGTGGCGATGAGCTGTGAGTAGAGAAGGAAGGGGGGGGGCATTTAACACATTTTTAATTGGGAAAATGACAAGAGGAGGTTTCAACAAGTTCTGATGCAGCTTATGCCGTGGGGCCATGCTGAGAGTGGCACGGCTTGCTACGTCTGTTCTATACACCAGAACTCTTATGTGACACAACAGACCCTTATGTGCTTCAGATGAAGGGACAAAACTAGAATCGGAATCAATGATAAAAACAAAGTTACCTTACTGAGATAGAAAACTGGACAGCATATGAAAATATGAACATCCATTGTGTGATTACGACATTTCTTGTGTGTGACACAGTCAGGGAGATTACAGAAATGTTATTTGTGTTACTTAAGCTGGCCATACACTAAAAGATAAATTGTTCCAATCAAAAGATTTTTTCAAGAGTGGGCAAAACCATGTTGAATTGCAGGGGAGGTAAATGTAATTAATTGCAATCAGTATTACAGGTGAAAGATGATGTTTCCAGCACAAGTCTAATAACAGTGTAACAGTAACGCTGGTCAGTATCTGTGTGCAACATGCAACAATAAAGTATTCTCCACCTGCATGCAAACACTGACATTCATTTTACCTCCCCTGCTATTCATCATGGTTTTACCCACTCTTGAAAAAATCTTTTGTTTGGAACAATTTATCTTATAGTGTATGGCCAGCTTTATGTGTAAGAATGATCACAAAAGAAAGGACAGCACAGAAGTTTCGGTTTAGCCATTCGGAAGCAGGAACATACTGGATACTGTGAAGGTTTTGAAGCCCCCAATCTGTGGTCCAATTGCTTTATACTCATGGACATGCGATATCTCTCCTAGGGTTTACCAATGCTCTGAGCAATTATCATACTAGACAAACACACTGCCGACTAATGTACAGGAATAGATCTGATGCAATCCAGGTTGCCTTGAGCGTATTGATGCAGCCTTCGCGAAAATCCTTGTGGATTGCAGTAGCATTAGGGTACAATGCTCCTATAAATCTGCTCACAGCATCCGGACAAGAGACACCCAGGTAACACATACCTGCCAAAGCAAGCAACAAAAACCAACCTGAGGTAACACCTGTATCAGCCCTGAGCATGAATCACACAGAAAATATTCAGTGCGTGTGTGCGTAACATTACCATTATTAGTGTCATCTGGAACCAACACCACTGCTGGTGCATCACATGTGAGACTACTAAGTCCCCTTGTGCTTGGCCACATGTCAGCAAGGCTGCTGGTAGTTGAAGTTTCACCCACCAGGAGTGCCACAGGCTGGCTTTGCCTTGTATTGTGGGTGTAGGTAAGGCAAAGAAAGCCACAATCACAAAGCATATGGCACTCCGGGATGCTTTCTATGTTTTAATGTACAGCTGTAACCTCAATTTCTGCAGAATCGTTTTTATAACTGGATGATGGCTTGAAAACATGTTCTCTGGCAGGTGCCACGAAACACTGTGTGGAATCACTTTCCACAGATAGCGCCAGGTGATGTCACCGGCCGGTCCAGCGCCACGGTTTCTAGCGGATGATAAGACGCCAGCTGGCAGCCGCCTGTTGCAGAACAGGAATGTGTAAAGCTGGCAGACAGGGTCATGCAACCGTGCAAAATTCCAACTATCCCACTGAATGCAGCCGCCAGGTTCCGGCCTCTTGTACGCCAAGAAACAATCCCGCTGGAGAGGTCCACCTACTGCAAAGTGCCAAGCCAAATCCAGATTAAAAGGGCACAAAAATATGAGAGTCATAGTTAGAAATTTTGTCGCCGGGGACAAAATAAAAAAACTATACCTCCTTAAGAGGATTTAGAACCCAATTATAACCCCCTTCAGCTTTTAACGCTGGTCAACAGCCGCCCCTCTAGACAAATCTCTGCAAAAACATTGAGACTTAACCAGGATACCTCCATGAGAGAAAAACAGACACAGCGGTTTTTATACATAAATAAAACAAAAATACTGGTTAAAAATGTTATATTTGTAAATTAACGTGGGGTTAAAATCCAGCTCTCTTAATAAATGTCATAAGTGCATTCTATTAAATGCATCCGACATGCACATTATGAGGGATACGAGAAGTGCATAATGGGAGCTACAACAAGCAGGAACCCAGATTAAATATTGATGCAGATAATNAAGGATATGGACAGTCCTGGCTCCATAATATAAGCAGAATGGATAGAACAGAGGTAAGTAGTTTGCAGCAAATGCCAGGAAGACCATTATATACGTTCTATCCCCTGGGAGAGAGCATAGAAATATTTTATTATGGTTCTGTTTATTAAGAACGTCAGATCCAGAATTGACAATAGGAGAGGAAAGTTACACATGGGTCATACAATGACGAACTCAGGGGATGGGGGTAGTAAATGTCATCTAGAGGAATGGAAACAGTATTAGAGTTGAGGAAAGATGTTTGCAGCCCAAGTCTAAGTGTAATAAAGACACTGGTCAGTATCTGTGTGCAATAAACAAAAGCAAGGTATTCTCCCTGCATGCACACACTGACATTACTCTCACCCCCTGACACTCATCATGGTGTTACCCAGGTGTAACTCTCACCCCC
>JABWIB010002372.1:37865-48585 GCA_016617825.1 Platyplectrum ornatum | reverse complement strand
GGACAAATCTTTTCTCCTTTGACATAACCATCCTGCTGGATTGTCTTATACCTGGAGACCTCAGACCATACCAAA
The DNA here is from genome assembly GCA_016617825.1 of Platyplectrum ornatum. NCBI lineage: Eukaryota > Metazoa > Chordata > Amphibia > Anura > Limnodynastidae > Platyplectrum > Platyplectrum ornatum. Next base: position 48,510 of record JABWIB010002372.1, on the reverse strand, counting down.
GGTATGAGCTGTTATACTTTATGATTTGATACGCTATATGACATGTGGAATTCTGTTATATATAATGACCCTTTGCTCACGCGGTGTGTTTAAATCCCCTTTGTTCTTGCACACACTCTGTGGGATGATTATGGTATGTCACCCCTACTANATCATCTACACGATTTGAAACAATATCACACTTATCACACATGTTCTTACCTCAGACACATGCCTGGATACACTAAGAAGATTCTATTACCTTGAATTCTAAAGAGACTNTTCATAAGACTGCTTCTTTTTGGACTATATTTGGCACTATTTAACCCCTTCCCAGTTTTGGGATCTGTTCTAATTTTTGTTTGGTAAGAGTGTCCTGCACACTAGCGNACCTCNTTGTGCGGGTTTACAGCTGCCCCNTTTTCGTGGTTCTACCACTATTAGGTAATTATATAGCCCATTACTTTCGCGGTGCTACTGGTGTATTACTCTTGAGTGCGCTCACAGTTTATTTTTGTTCACTTCCCTGTAACTCAACATGATTTTGCCCACTNGCTNGTTAGTCATTAGATTGTAAGGCACAATGGGTTTCAATGGGGTGCATTCAAAATTGAAGAAAATGTTATAATCAGTAGTCACTTTTAAATTTAGGCATTTTATGCAGCTTGCACATTAATAAATGGCTCAATAATGTTGGGTCTCAATCATTTTGGCAGTTTAAATTGGTAATAGTGACAGCCGTCCTAGAATATTAAAATGACTTAAGAACATTTGTGCAAATTAAGTATACAGTATGTCAGCAGGAAAAAGAGAAAACATTTCCATTTCTGNTCATAATCAAGGTATATTTGACACAATATAACATGTTTGTGTAACTCAAACTGGACAGTCTAATTGAATTTACACTTGTGTTAGAATGTTTAAATACATATTGAAGACTTTTCTGCTGAGGAGACGATACTTTATATAGCTCCTGTAGACAAAACATCATGACTGCTGTTGGTGCCTGATATGTTTCTAACTAATGTTACTCAAAGTGGTGATAAAAACTGGCAAAACTTAAATATTCTAGAGCTACAGAAGTTTTCAAAATCATCAAACTAGATTACTATCCAATTTACTGTAACAAGTCGACCCTGCATTAGGTACTTTGGGCCATTAGCGTTCACTAACTTGAAACATCTGCACATGCATACATCGGATGTTAGGTTTCTATTCAGATATATGGAAATTGTGCAAGTTTGTATATAATTGTATGAAGTGCAGCCAAGGACAAAAAGACCAATGTGTATATACAAGGAACAGAGAAGTTCACAAGGAGGTTTAATGCACAATAAGCTATTGGGTTAAGCTCACCTACCCAGTGTCAAGACTTTTTAAATAGAGGGCTGTATTAATAAAGNCATTCTGTGTACACATAATGCAACATGGTAGCTNTATTGTGAACTAAACCTCCTCTATATGTATGTGCTGACCCAGAGTGTGATATAATGTTTGGCATGTACCACCAAACTTTTATTTTCCTTAATAATGAAGTCAAACCTGCAGGACTTTGTTTNATTTTCAGTACAGGGACAGGGCCATTACAAAAGTATTGCTAATCCCAGCACTGTTGACACATATTGTTATGGGGTAGCGACTTACACACAGTTATGTATTTTACTATTTNTTTCCATTGGATTTTACAATGTGGGACCTGATCCAGAGTTAAGTTCAAAAATGCAATTGTAAAGTTACTTATCANTCTTGATAAGTATCCATATGCATAACATTAGAGGAAAGAGGTGTTCCACTTTAATAAAATAAGAATCTTGGCAGTTTTTATCACTTTCANTAACATTGATTAAAAGCATATCTTGGACCAATAGATGCCATGATGTATTGTCTACAGGAGTAGTTGGTCACATTGGTGGCTATGAGCAACATCTCCACTTTTGCTTTCCAACAGTTTAATAAATTTAGTTTTGAGGGGCAAATTCAATCCCGCTTCGCACTGTATTTTCCCCCTTACGGAAACAGCCGCTTATAAAAAGACACGAATATTNATTCCCGCACTTCGCGTTTTTTTTCCGTCTTCNCACGGGATAGAATCGCCCCTTAGTTTCTAAAGTAGCTTTGATTGCCTCTGGTAAAGAGATAATAATTGGTCCCGCGTGTTNATGCTTCCCTTAGTGTTAGTCCACTTTTGAGGAACAATTAACAGTTCTAAATGGAAGTTACCTACACTTACACACTGTACAATCTGAAGATATGGCTGATAGATGCATTCACACAGTGACAGACAATCCAGCTACTAGAGGGGGCACAGTGGGGAGGGGGCGGATGCCACATGGAAAGGGGAGAAGGGGGTGCCTTGAAGATGGGAGGGGGGACTAGCCTCGAGGAAGGGGGGGAGAAAGAGGAAGTTGTGATTAATATTAAATTTGGATTGAATATCTAGACCCTAAGCTAAATAAAACCCCCAGGAATTCAGAGTTAATAACCCCTCACAGAGCTCTGGATAGGATACATATACTTTTACTGTTTTGCATGACTATAAACTCAAATTAAGTATAAAAAGTGTATTTTAAAATATTATACACAATGTTCCATTGAGTAGAGTTTAATTTAACTGTATAGCACCAGAACATACACAGTTCTGCAGAACACCATATATGTCTTTAGTGCATCACACAAAAACATAAGTGCCAATTCTTAGTTCAAGGCTACACTTTCCATACTTTTATACTTTTTTCATTTTTCTGTGAATTATGGCTCAGGTTAGCATTGTNCTTATAGAAACATTTTCTTTCAATGTGTGAAAGTGCTTATAAAAATAAACATCTGCACAATTTTATGTTCTGCAGTAAACAAACATACAATGGAATAAAATGTTTTCATACCTGTGTGTAAAGTACGGTAACATTTTAGCCTTGTTAGATTTTTGCAACAGCCTCACATTGTTGAGGAAGGTTATATGCATTGTCATATGCTTAATGTTAATCTACAGCAGGGTGCTTTGTTGTTCACCTGTGATTTTGTTAAAAGCATTTTTTTACCCATTATTATTTAAACGTAATTCTTTTCATGTAATGAAAAATATTTCTAGTGTCTAGTTTAAGGAAATGCATGCATATGATTTTAGATCCCTATATAAGACCACAAACAAAAATAAAGCTTTGTTTATTTCTTATTATATTGACATGTATTATTATTATTATTATTATTATTATTATTATCGTTTTATCATTTTTATGCCACAAGCTGAAAAGCATAAACAGGTTTTGTATTATTTATGTGTATCTTTGATGTGTGACTCCTATACAGATTTTGATATGAAGGAATTATTATATAATTTCATCATTATAAAGAAATAAAACTATCACTAAAATTAGTAATGAAGCAAAAGCAAATATGTTTAGTTGGTGACATGATAGTATATTTAAATTCTAAGGTAATCACTGACTTAATTATGTGNTTTTCTAATTTAAATGACCATTAATGTCATCAATAGTTACTGTACTGTATATGAGGACAACACTTCAGCATAGCGATTTATAGCGGTTTCAAATATTAAATATATTGTCTGCACCTGAGGATGATTCATTATAAAGCTTGGCTTTTAAACATAATCTATTGATGATGATGAACAAAGGGATTATTTCTTATAAAAGGGAACTTTTTAATGCAATTGAATTAGCTACATATTTTAATGTGATGTGTACTAAACATTTGATTCAATAATGCAGATGTAATAAATGAATCATTCTGTAAAACAATTAACAAATAACTTTATTACATATACTTTATCATATTGTGTTTAGTAATAATAACAAGANGAATAATAATAATTCATTTATAAATATGATATAAGAAGGATTAGCCAATGGCTCTTGGTACCACAGAACTAAACACAAAATCCCCCAATTTATGATGTTTACATTCATCTGGTAAGTGATATGCTTCCTTTGCAAACCCATTCCAATAAATCACACACATCTCTTTCATAGAACATTGCATTATTTTATCATTTCAGCTTTGTGGAAATCATATTTGCATATTTTATCTTATAACACGCTAGTATTATATTTATAAACAAGTTCTAGCAGAGCTGTGAATGTGCATACTTGCAGCATATTTAGATTTGTTTACATCCATTATACTTTTTTATCACATTGCTTTTTGATGACATTATTCATATTATCATAGTGAAAGCATAAAAGGTGCCACACTTTTTTTTGATAATTAACATAATGAAAAATCATTTCACATTCTTTTAAAATATTATTGGGTAAAATACATAAAAAACTGACACAATGGCAAAATAGGAAGAAATATGAAACATCAAGCAGTCTGCCAAAGGGGGGGGGGGTGCATTTTCTGATCACATTACACTCTAGAATATCTTCACAAGGTAAGGTGCATAACTATTTCTTTATTTCTGTATTCTTTCTAAACAAAAGTTTGATTTAAATTACTTTGTCACTTTTTCAACCATAATTATGTATTATGAATAACATTGCTTGTACATTCTCCTTGATCCTTGATCATGGTTTATAACTTTAAAGGAAGCATTGTACCACATCCAGACTTTATGTACCATTGACTTACTTACGAGTGAGCAAAATCATGTTGAATTGCAGGCGTGGTAAACTGAATGTTATTGTTTTCATGCAGGGAGAATACTTTATTTTTGCATTTTGAACACAGATAGTGACCAGTGTTACTGTTAAAAACTGGACACAGATACTGGTCATGGCGGCTAACTGGGGCCTTGTCTTCACTGGAGCCCCTAAAGGTGAGGACAGGCTTGACTGCATCACCTAGCAAGACACAGCCCTTGGAAGACAGCCTCTAAACACTAAACACCAGACAGAGATTAGAGATTCAGAACACAGTTTTTAATATATTAAAAAAGCAATTATTAATATACGCAAGGCAGAGGAATGGATGAATGGTAGAGAGCAAACGGGAGTAAACACAGTGGAACAACAAATACCGATACAATAGCATANAGGATACAAAGGTACAAGAGCAACCAAAATCAACACAAATTAAACATAAACATTAAGATAAAACAAAAAAATGCAAGGCGATAAAGAGCAAAATAACAAGAACAAAGGGTTACCAAGAACAAAGCAGATACACAGGGTTAATGACTGGCAACTTGGACAGGGTGGGGAGCAATATACAACAAGTCTGCCCTGGTGGCTACATAGGTTCCAACAGCAGCCCCTATTGGAGGGTATGTGTCCACAGCAAAAGTCCAAGATTGCCCCTAGGGGCCAAAGGATATACCACATGCACATAAAAGTTACTGTTACACTGTTATTATACTTGGCCTAGGAAACATCATGTCTCAGCTATAATAGTAACAAATAAAATTTAACTCTCCTGCAATTCAACATGGTTTTGCCTACTCGTGAGTATGTCATGATTAAGTAAATAGTACATAAAGTCTGGATCTGGTCCATTGTTTGTAAATATTAATACCATGTGGCAACATTGTCCACATCATATAGCAACAGTCAATAAATCATGTTCAATGTAAATGCTCGGCAAGAACAAAATGACCATGAATTAATGCAATCCAACAAAGTATGATGTTCAGAAAAAAAGGAATAGAAAACATGAAAAAAATCAGTTCAGTAGTAGCCAAATATTTAGGTTTTTCTGGATGTGCTACAAAGCCTGTAGTTATATCATGAGTTGTAAGGCATAATGAGTTCACCATATATGCAGCTAAAGAATCATGTTTTAATAACATGATGCCACCAGCTTTTGATGTTTCCAATCGAACATTTAAAAAGAATGTGGGTTTGGGTAAAAGGAAAATATAGGTATAGAAAAAAAACATACCTGTTGCTACTGGGGATTCTCTTTTAAGTCCCTGGGTTCAACAACCTCTCTCAAAATATCTTTCTTATCCCTGTCTGTTTACCAGAAATGGCACTGTGAAAATAAGGCTGTTAAGACAAGTTCCCAAACCTACTAGGAGATCCTACTGCGGGCAAGCTAATTGAACTAGAAATATTTTTTTTCTGGTTCAATGTTTATTATTGACCAGGACCCATGAACTGGATAGCAGAGTTTTATCCCAACCATTTTTGCCATTTACAAACCCTCCACACTCACACCTTCAAAATGGCAAGAGATCTTGACATCCAGAAAACTTTGGTATTACTGCCACATACAGTCGAGTGGCAGCAATGTTGAGGGATATGGCGGAATTAATAAGGGCCATTACCAGAACCAAAAGCCCTATCAGACCTCTTCATCCATTTTTATTCCCAATTGTGTATCTATGGATTTCATTACTGACCTACCTGAATTTTGTGTGTATACGACCAACTTGGTTGTTGTAGACCTTATACAGATTCTATTTGAAATCTGAATATGCTGGTAGGAACCAAGGCACATTCAGATCTCTCTGATTTACCATGATCTGAACTGTTCATGCCTGAATTAATGCTATTTTATATTTGTTAAAATGAAAAAAATGTAAACCACAGGCTAAGGGACTAAGGGAATCTAGGCACAATATAATTTAGTGTCATCATAATAGTGGTATTTGGCATAACAGCTTACAATAAGACATGCTGAAGAAAAGCAACTTTGCATAAAGGTCTCAAACAGAACTAAAAGCAAAACACTTTTAACATTTGCAAGCAAAGCAGAGAACTTGGATGATTCTGCTCTATAATTTATATAGGAACAATCTGCTGAATTATGGATTAATGTTTAATGGTGTTAACAAATCAATCAAATATGCATGCTGTTAATTGCTTAGACATTCATTTATTTATTTGCTTTCTCATCTTACACTAAAACACAACACTCAGATATTTATTTGAACATTTGGAAACAAAAGCAAAACTAAAGCATGAAAAAATATGCAGGTGCTTTCTGTTTGGTTTATATGTTTTTTTTTGACATTCAAATGTATAGTATGGAATTTTGCTTTTATAAATAAATTATAAAAGTGGGGTCCATATAACAAATATGTACCTTGACAAACTATGTAGCAATTCCACAGGTAGAAGTTTATTTTATCATTTGCATAAAGGTTACATGCTTACCTTTTGCACATTGCCAGCATGCCATACACTACACACTGTGGCTAGGAAAACTCAGACCATGTGGTATATTTACTAAGCCGCGACTTTTTAAGTGTTAAAGTAGACGAATCTCTGTTAATTGTCAGCTTTCTAAATTGTCCATTAGAATGTAAGCTCGCAGTCAGGGCCCCTGTCCCTCACCTTTGTTCGGTACTGGGAACACCTATTAAATAAGCGTTAATAGTAATAATAATAATTTAAGCAAGGACGTTGCTTAAATTTATTTATACTCCTTGTGCTAAAAACTTACATGTTACAGTATTTCCCCTTTTGCTACAGAAGTTTTTGTAGTCCCATGTAAATCATCAGAAATGCTTTGGATAAAAGCTTCATTGTGATGGATAGATGAATCCTAGATGTTATTTTATTTATGTTAGGCTTTTTACAACACATGTCTACAAAACTGTTCTAATATGACAGCAATTTACAAACTTGAATAAAGTTAGGAAACAAATCAGAATGAAATGAGTTTTTTTGTACAAATATATCATACATATTCAAGATCCATTAAAATATATATTTCTTTTACATTAAAATGGCTAAAAAAGCAAAAAAAAATGCTTATGATTGACACATGTAAGCAAAATATGGGTTCTTATTATTATTTGAAACACATTTGTCATAGTAATTATCTTTCACTATATCAAAATATACATCGGGGACAGAATGAAAGCAGTCTGTCAGTTTAAGTATTGTCATGTTATATGTGTGCAGATTATCCTTCTGGGCAGGTGGCAGATTGTGTATTTTGTGGCTTTGTATAGGCTCTTAGTAATGAAAAATGATTTGCCGTAAGCATTTGCTTAATGTAGAACATGATAGGGTCCACAGAGGCTAATCAATAACTTCTGTATCGCACAGTGTATAGTATTGCCCATGAGTCAATGGGAATTTCTTGTCTGTTTGTGCCTCAAAGACATTTAGGGGCTTATTTTCAGATGAATTATAAATATAATAAAATATTTGAATAATCGAAAAGTCATCTGTATTAAATTATAAATTAAGGTTATTAAAAGGTTAAAATGAAAATGATAAATAAGTTTATTATAGGGGACATATTGTATATTTTCATGTTGAATTGTGTTTAAATACACATAATAATTTGCATTCTTTCTTAATTGTGGTTAAATTATCACCCCATGAGAGGTCACTTTGTTACAGTACTATATCCACATATTATTTAAAAGCCTGCTACAGAGTAATATTATCAGTGGAGGACCAGGCAATGTCACTGCTTGTAAATGCATTGAAAACACTTCATGTGGTGCTGCTTTCATTTGTCCAACCCCCACCCCAAGTCTCAGTGTCCAGAGCAGCTCCACTGCTCAAACACACAATTTATTGCATACAAGGGAACATAAGAGGACTGGAGGAATACAGGGGCCCAAAAAGCTGTAGGTTTTCAGCTGGAGAAAGGAGGACTGAGGACATATAGTAAGAGAAAGGACAGACAAGGGGTCTAGGGGAATACCTTATGTTACGATCAAAGGTTACTGTGTGAACACAGGTGGAGGAAGGATGGTCATAAAGAGAAAACAAGGAGGGGATGCCCTGAGGGGAGTGGGGTTCCACGAGGACAGGGTGGAAGGGGGATTCCATGAGGAGAGGGGAGGAGGGGGACACCCTGAGGGGAGGGGGGTTCCACAAGGAGTGGGGATGAGGGGGGGCACCCTGAGGGGAGGTGGGTTCCACATGGAGTGTAGAGGAGGAGGGTGCCATCAGGAAGGGGGCACTAGCCCTCTTCAAAGTAAAAAGTTCTGACACCGCTGTAGACAAACAACAGTTATGCTGGCCATACACCAGTGGGATCCATCGCGGGATCTCACTGGTGTACATGCTCCGGCCATGACACCGGGTGTGATTTAGCTGAATCTTGCCTGCAAAACGGGGCCATGTGTTGCATCATCGCATCGGGTATCAGCCAGGTGTATAAACAGTAGATTGCAATACAATTTAAGGATGTTTTATAACATCCCAGTTTAATTTACTGTACTTTACTGAGCAGCAAGTAACTAAAAAAGCACATATTTAGTGTCTAATAGGAAGAATTCAGTTTACCTGTCACGTTAGAGTGATGCAGTTGTCACACCACTTCACTACATGTAGTATAATTATAATTATTATCACACACGAGATGAACATGATATGGAATATTAGAGACCAGTAGTTTCTGTATTAGTTATATATATAAACATAAGTGGTATCCACCAGGGGAACTCCAGCCAGCACACTTCTCAAAATACCTCCAAAAATTTTTTATTTCATCATTCAACAGGAATCATTTCCACAAATAATGTCCATTCTCAGTATTCAACTATTCAGCAGCAATTCAAAATATTATTGCAACAATTTTTCAAAAGGTAACAAAACAGGAAATCAAAATATGTTCATCTCCCCAAAAAATATCCATAGTCACATAGTCATATGAGTAAGGTGCTCAAATGTGATTTTAAGGCAGCAATCTCCTCCATACTCATCTGTCATGATTCTCATTAGGGTTTATCCCTTAGTCCAGCAATTCTTTCACGGCATATGGTAATCCAGTCGCCCATATAATCATTCAGTAGCCCTATTAATGATAAAAAGTTTTTTGGATGTATTTGGAGAAGTGTGCTGGCTGGAGTTCTCCTGGTGGATACCCCTTATGTTTACATTTGTCAAGCTATACACCTGAAGTTGTGTTACAATATAAGTGTGTGCATTCCGGATCACCGATATCCTTGATTTGATTTATATAAAAATATATACTAATAAATGATTAATATACCCTACAATCATCACTGGCAAAACTATCTAGGAGTCTTATTGGCTTTGAGTCCGACCTTATAATCAAACTTACTGTCTGCAAGCTGGCACACAATAAATTTGTCTTTCACTTTCATGTTGTTTTTCAAGAAACCTATGATTATATTTTCCATAATAATTCCTGCACAAATAAAACCTTCTTATATCATTGTCAATTTATATTTTCTGATAAATACATAAATGTCCCTAGAGATTAAAATGACTTAATAATGATCTCTGTTTCATTTCATTTTGTTTGGCTAGAGGTCATGCGAATCAGCAAAATGTGCAAGTGCTCTACTTAGGTCCAATTCAAGGTGTAGGGTTTCAGACCCTACTTGAAAATGACTTCAGGCTCTAGAGAAAAAAAGCAGATGGGACAGATTGCCATCACAGCGTGGCTCTACAGAAATACTGCCTGAAGAAATTTAAGCCTAGTATGGGATAGACTTCATTACAATACCAACTGCTGACTTTGATTTGGAAAAAATTAGATAAGGAAAAAAAATTAATATAAATGAAAACATCCCAAAACACTTTTAGAAAATGAACTTCACGTGATAAATGGAAAGGAATCAGCAATATAATAGAAAAATGTCAATGCTGAAGCAACAGAAAATCGTAAAAAAAGCAATTAACTATATATATATATATATATATATATATATATATATATATATACAAACACACAAAATGGAGTCTGCACATTGGTCTGTAAGCTAATACAATGCAGGTGCTTGAAGGGAAAAAGGGTATTTTACACAAAAACAAACAAGAATCCCCAG
>JABWIB010002372.1:15806-37116 GCA_016617825.1 Platyplectrum ornatum | reverse complement strand
AATGTAATGTAACTATATAATATAGTATTTTTTTTTCTCATTTGCCGATAACTAACTTTTCTATTAAATTAAAGTCTAATTCTTACAATAGATTTTAGTGAGAACAAGACTGACCAATATATTACAATATGAGCAATATCACTCATGTTTGATGCCTCCCTTAGCATACACAGTGTAGCTGTAAATTGAATGGTACATTAAAAGATCTTTCACTTTGTGGCAAAAATGTTCATAGAAACATAGGCCTATATTTAATTACAACATTCCTAACACTACACCCTGCATATGCTATATCCTAATGTACCAGAAATCTCCTGTGCCTCTACACACAAATTCACACCTCTTAGGAACACAGCCAGACTGTCACACTACAGATCCTGCCATGAATTACCTCTTACCAGAAAGCAACTACCAATCCCGCCCAGCCCTGACTAGTAATCTGTTACTCTCACCTAGGGGCCTAAAGAATAATCTCCCTTAATTTTTCTAACGCCACTCAAAACGTCTGCCATCAAATGTAATTTACAGGAACATGAGCCCATCACACTTATGTAATATTTGGATCTATCACCAACTCATCTAAACCCCAAGAATATTATAAGTCAGATATTCACTAGGAAAATCAATACAATATTTACAGTTGAGTTCAGAGCAATATGAGCAGGCTAAATAAACAATGGTTTGTTTTTACATAGAAAAATTGTACAATGAGTAAAAATAGTACAGAATAATAGGAAGGTTACAATGATAAGTAGAATTCATACAGACAAATCAAAATAAAAGGGAATAAAAAGAAGAATACTGTATATTATTATTGTTATTATTATTATTAACAGGTTTTTATAAAGCACCATTAGATTACACAGCACTTTACAATTTGAACAATAAATAAGACATGACTAGGTGGTAACAGACAGAAAGGGTGCGGAAGAGGGACCTGCTCGCAAACGTACATTCTATAGGATAATGGGGATTGATACAAAAGGAGTGCTGTTATTATACAATGGATGGACCAGCCAGGTTGTAATGTAAAAGTGCTCAGTGCTCTGTGTGATCCAGTCACCCAGTATATTCACCGTTTATACAAATAGAGATTCTGGCCGGGATCTCGGCATAGAAGATGGCATACCCCCAGCACAATGCTGAGATCCTCAGGAATACACCCCTTTACCCTTTGCCTCCATATTTAAGAATGCCTTGGTCACCTCTAACCAGGCATTCAGTCCATGATTGGCTAAATAGCTGCAGCTAGTAAGAAGTCAGAACCAATATCAGGGGGACATCTACTGGAAAATGATGAAGGCATTTAATAATTGATATATCCAGTGGTGGGATTCAATTAAATTACCAACAGGTTCTATATCCCACAGCTCTACTTAAGGCCCGCCTGATTCCACCAAAGTCCCGTCCCTTTCCAGCGGAGATCAGGCCAAAATAGAATTGTTTTAGCAAAAACCATAATGCTAACCTCAGTATATCCCCCTGTATTGTGCATGGTGTGTCATCTTGTATTGTCCAAGGTGTGTCACCTTGTATTGTCCATGGTGTATCCCTTATATTGTGCTTGGTATATCCCCCTATATTGATTTTAATTAAACCAAGCCCACACATCTCTACCCATTAACAAGCTGTTCTAAGAACCGATAACTATATTAGGTATAGGTTCTAGAGAACTGGCTGAATCCCACCACTGGTTATATCTCCCCCTGAGTAGGTATCTCATTGTCACAGAGTCCATATTAATATTGCTTGTTTTGGTCTGGTTTCAATGATACCAAAAATACATAGCTTATGTTTAGTTATTGCGATGTCAGACGTTCGCAGGGTTCTAGGCTGTTTCCGATGAAGCAGAAAGTTGAAATTTGCAAAGATTATTCATGGTTAGGCATTTTATCATCAATGAAAAGTATTAAGGCTTATTTCATACACTCATAATTTTGCTTTGTTCTAACATTCTTATATTATCTTTTGTTGTTGCAGCTGTCGGGGTATATTAAATTTAGTGATGTTGGTCCAAAATGAACGTCAATATGTGAGCTTTCTTTGAATTTCTCTGAATTGTAGCTGTAACAATCATCGTCATTGTAACTACCATACCAGTGGCTAACATTATTTTTTTTATACTGCCATTAAATGGAACCTATACAGTATAAACTGCAAATAATTTGAAATCAAAGCTTGAAGACAATTACAAATCAATCCTTTCTCAGTTAAAAAATATTTTCTTGTTTAATTTCTCACTGATATTTTGAACATCTAATGCTGTTTCCTTAGACACACTGTTTCAGGTGTTGTCTGGCTGTGTAACAATGTAATGTTGCTGTCACATTGCATTACCACTAAAGTGGAAAACTGCATCTGCAAACCAGTATTAGGGATCATACCTCACTGTTATTCCAACTGCTATCATTTCAGCTCAACCTGCCACCTAAGCTCAACCCAGCTGTCAAGGTTTTTGAAGCTGCCACTAGGTCCTGATACCATAAGTCTAGTTGGCATGAAAAAATTAAGATCTGCTGGGAAAATATATACATTCGGCAGAATGTTAAGGAAATGAAGACACCAAGTAACCCTGGGTGGATGCAACATGTTCAAATTACAAAGCCATGCTATAGTTCAGAAGGCATGTCTTGTAATTCGATTTGATTTGTTTAGGTTGATTGATACAGTTAGACAGGGTACATTGGGTATTAGAACTCCCATATTGTCTGCTTTCAATTGCACGTGTCACTGACTATTAAAAATCACTTGTGCTGTAGCATCTATTATAAATGAAAAAAACTGTTTAATAGAAATTGCTTTGACAAGTAAGCTTATCAATTCTTATGGAAAAAGCATGTTAATCACAAATGCTTATGCTATGTCAAATAAGGGAACAACACAGTCCTGGATGAAGACCTCCTCTGCTGCAGACTAAAATGTATGCCTTTGCAAACATAGTATGTGTAGTACACTCCCCTTGCATCACTTGCGAACCCACAGTAACATTTTTGCACCCTCCCAATGAATAATAAGGTTAGTACAGGAAGGAGGATCATTCTTAAGACCTTAAGCAGTGTACACACCAAAATGATTAATATGTAATCACACAATAAAAGACAGTTTCAGTAAACTATCCAACAATACTGCTGTCTTCTGTCATACTTAAATATTGTTTTTGAAACAATGTCTGCAAAAACTTTAGTATGTACTAAAGCTCTTTCAAACAACTATTCCCATTCATAATCCTGTATAGAGCCACCTAGTGGAGAAATATGTAATTGCATCCTATTATTGCACCAAAAATGTCTGGGATAAAGCTGGCCATACACTATATGATAAATTGTTCCAATCGAAATATCTTTCAGGAGTGGGTAAAACCATGTTGAATTGAAAGGGAGGTAAAATGAATGTTTGTGTTTGCATGCAGGGAGAATACTTTATTTTTGCATTGTGCACACAGATACTGACCAGCGTTACTGTTACACTGTTATTAGACTTGTGCTAGGAAACATCATCTGTCACCTGTAATACTGATTGCAACTAATTCAGTTTGCCTCCCCTGCAATTCAACATGGTTTTTCCCACTCTTGAAAAATCTTTAGATTGGAACAATTTATCTTATAGTGTATGGCCAGCTTAATTTATAGAAAATCCAGAAGAAACTACAAACCTTTCAAACTGCTTGTATGAAAATTTTAAGTGTGCACCCAGCCTTACTATGTGATTTAAATACCTCCCTTTACCCACCATATGTACATAAACATGCATTGTTTGGAGCAAACAAATACATTACTGTTTTTTGTAAGCTGGAAAAGGCTTTTAAAAAACTGTGTAAATGATTTTTCGTTTCACAGATTGTTGTTGAAGAGGATCAGGTGTGACTGCATTGGCAACTAACAGAGAAATATTATTATGCTAGAGGCTTTTGTATTATTCAACATAACAGTTTATTATAGTGCGGATTCCAAGGGTAAAGCAAATAACCAAAATGTTCAATTGGTGGTGACAGTAATTATTCTTTTAGTAGAAATGTTATCCAATTAGTGTACGTCTGCTGAACAATTGGCATATAATGCAACATTTAAATATTGGCAATTAAAATTTAAACTAAAATAAAGCTGACAAATCTAGGGGCTGATTCAGCCCTGCGTCTCCGCCAGCCGCGATGTCTCGCCGATCTGCGCATGGTGCAGGCGTAGGACATGGTGCAGGCGTAGCGCAGAGGAACCGAGGCAGGTATTGTCCTATGGACAATTACCTGCTTCATTAAGGTTAAAAAAAAGATTTTTAAAAAATAAAAATAATAAAATAAAATAAAATATTTAATAAAGTGTGTTTGTGTTTTTTTTTAACATTTAAATAATAATTTTGTTTTATTCCTTTTTTTTTTTCATTCATGAAAGCCGGCACAGACAAGCAGAGGCTCCGGACACAGCGTAGTAAAAGGAGCTGACAAATAGAATACTTAGTCCTGGGTCCCACTGATAGCCACCCCATTGTCAATGGGACATGACTTGGTTTAAGGGTGCAATATCAGGAGAGTCACTAATGACTGGCGCCTTCATTTTATATGTGCTACTTGAATTGAATAAACAAGGATCCTGACAGTTATTGCTTCTGTAGCCACCTATTAGCCTTATATAAACATGTCTGTTACTGTATCCATGTTATGTATGTTATTGTACCCCATGTTATGTATGTCATTGTACCCCATGTTATGTATGTACTTTCGCTATGTACGGCGCTGCGGAAACTATGTGGCGCCTTATAAATAAACGTTAATAATAATAATAATTGTATAATAATATAGAGTGAGGCCTACAACAGTCATTGAAGCATGCATCTTTTTTTATAAATTTTTTCCTTCACGAGTGCCGGCTTTCATGCTCTCAGCGTACCGCTGCGAGTACACGCTGGCAGAGGCTCCGGACACAGCGTCCGGAGCCTCTGCGTTTTTTTACATAGCGCAGGGAAGCGGGGCATACGGCATGCCCCTCTCCCTGCGATCTATTCAGAGCTGCGCTTTTGCGCAGCTCTAAATATAGCGTACCTGGCGGCCGCTGCGTGCGTCCGCCAGGAACACTGAATCAGGTCCTCTGTTTCTGCTGACACTGGATTAAAGGACCAATGTTGAAAATAAGGGTGAAGTTTACACCTGGGACAAAAAACATGATACATTTTAGGGAAGGTTAATGTCATCTGTTAGAAACATATTAGAGTTGAGAGTTGATGTTTCCTAGACTAAATAACAATGTAACAGTAAGGTTGGTCAGTGTATGTATGCTATATACAAATACAAAGTAGGATTCCTGCATATAAAGAATAAAATAAATGTTACTTCCCTTGAAATTCTTACTAGTTTTTGTTCAGATCAATAAAACTTCAAAAAGACTACTCATCATTCACTCTAAACAGCATTCATGCATAAATCACAGTTTTGATTACAACTAAAATTTTGCAAAAATAAAAGTATGGCCAATGTTGGAGGTCATACAAAATTATTGACTGTAATTCAATGTGAATAAATATTGTAATCCAATATGGAAACATAAGAATTGGCCGCATCTAAGCTTCTGCAAAATCAGCACTGGGGAAACCCACTACTTAAATTGCGTAGGTTACATAATTTTTTTGAAGCCCGACTGTAGAAAACAGAGCATTTTCCAAAGTCTTAATCCAGCCCAACAGGCCAGATTCAGATCGTTAGGCACTAATGACTAATTACCAAAAGTGGGCAAAACCATGTTAAATTGCAGAGGAGTTACATTTCCTTAGTTGCAAACAGCATTGAGTTGAGAGATCAGTATCTGTGTGCAAAATGCAAAAATAAAGTATTTTCCCCACTTCAAACAATAACATTCATTTTAGCTGGTGATAATGGACCTGATCCGTGTTGTAATTAGGCAGACGCTATGCATCATTCCCAATGCACATGCGTGTGGCCAAAGGAGGCCGCAAACTGGCTGCAACATTTGCATTTGTCTCATTTCGATTCCTTACTTAGTCAGATCGTATTGTGGCTGTGTTTTTTCATGTAAATGTTTTTGCAGGGCTTTCCAAGCTCTTTGCACACTAATACACCTCGTACAAACTAATTGCATGCAACTTTTCCTTACACCATCTCAGACCATAGTGAAAGTCGTTGTTTACATTTAATATATTATGTACACACACAACACCTGTATTTTTTGTTATATAATCTGTTGCCTTTGCAGCAGCGTATCACGTTTTGAGAGAAGGTTGTTTGAACCCACACAACACTGCACTGTGTTTTTGTTTTTATTTTTAATCTTTTTTTTTACCTTTTACATTCTTCATTTTGTATTATAGTTTTCATGTTCATTTTTTAATTTTAAACTTTCTCCCCATATTTTGTCATTATAGATCCTGCATTAGTAATTTTTTTGTTTTTAATAAAGTTTTTAAATAAATGTATTAATCTTATATTTGTGGTTTGTAAAATAAAACATTTTAAACCATTTAAAATGTGTTTCTTTGAAACAACTCATACACCATACATAAAGAATACACCAAATAAATCAAGAACAAGCACTTTTACCAAGCTAAAAACATATGTGAACGTCATAGAAAAAAAGCGCAATTGTGAATTAGGCAAATTTGGGGCTGATCCTGAGTTGCGGCTGCCTGGGGATGGTGCAATTGGTCTAACTGGTCTATTTCCTATACTTACCAGATCGTTTGCAATAGTTGTAGGAAGTGTTCCCTGGCCTGTAAACTTGTGTTTTGTGCGGTGCTTGCATCTTTGATGTGTCAACTCGTGTAACAGCTTTTATATTGGACAATGTGGACTTTTGTGCACTTTTTATTGACATTCAAAACACTGAAATAATTTACATTATCAATGTTACCAGCTACCGAGTTCTGTGGGACTGTATAATATTATGCAAATCTTGTTTATACTGCTAGGGAAATGGCAACAGTCCTACAACATCTTCCTTTTATGGGATAAAGTTATTTATGGTATTGAACAAAAAATGAAAAATTAAAAGTCTAATAAGCAAATACATTACATTCATTTTACATTGTTCCCTTAGTTTTGCCACAAAAGGATTTCCAAAATAAAAAAAACCCCCATCAAGACGCAATGCGCTAAACTGCCCTGGCCATGAATGCTTGCGCATTGCGCTATTTACAGTTGCGTTTTTTTGCCAAAAAAAGCAGCTTTGGATTATACGCAATGCGCACGTATTTAACGCATGCGCCATCGCAGCGCCATTATCGTATCTGTATATGCATGACCTCTGTGCATGTCAAAAATGTACTCTGAATCAGGTACATGGTGTTTCTGTTTGTAGGGCTGTCACAATGTAGCAATGGAAACCAGGCACCTTAATACCAAGTGTCGTACTAATCTTGAACCAGGAAATATGAATAGTATAGTGTGAAAGCAGAATCATAACATTAAGATGAACTTTTGAAGAACTTTTAATTTCCCATGAAGATATCACCAGTTTGTCCAGAAAATTCATAAATGAGCTGATCAGAATAACATTGCATGAGTTTCCTCTGGGTGCTCCTGTTTCCTCCTACATCTCTAAAATGCTGGTAGGTTAATTGGCAACTGGCTAAAATATAAAATGTCCCTAGTCTATGGGTAATTGCACCTATGTATCAATGTAGAATGTAAGTCTCCCTTCCCAAATCAATTCTGTCTGATACAAATTGTAAAGTGCTATGTAATATTATGCCGCTATATAAAAACCTGGTAATAATTGAAGCGTATGTGTTTAACACAGTCCAAGGCAAATAGCCATTGTAATTCCAACAGATTTATATAAGAAATATTTATATCAATAGATAGTGTATAAATAAATATATATATATATATATATATATATATATATATATACTCAATTTGTGGGAAATAGATTTTCCTATTGTGTCTTCAAATATATGTAGGCTGAAATAAAATTAAATAAATGTTAATGAAATAAAAATTCAATAAATATTAATGAAATAAAAATGACATAGATATTAATTCAGATAAAAACATGATTCAACCTATATTAAACTCGGGTCTAAAACCTCTATAGGTCCTTATTTCATTATATCAGTATTAAAAATGTTTTATGTCAGCCTGTGTTCAAATTATATTAGAGACTAATTATTTCTTATTTTTAGAGAAATTTTACCTTTAGCAAAATAGAACTGCTATGGGCACAATTTTCGCTCCCAGCTATGCCGTTATTTTTATGGATAGGTGGGAGGAAAATTTGTGCATGGTCCATCGGAAAATCATGTCATTTTTTTATAACCGTTACATGATGATCTGGGGATGCTCAGATATTGAATTTGATCAATTTATTAAAAGTATTTCTGTGAACAATTATAACCTACAAGTACTAGTTTGGAAGTGATTCACCGTGTTTCCCCGATAATAAGACACTGTCTTATTATTTTTAAAGTACCAAAAAACACCATAGGGCTTATTTTCGGGGGAGGGCTTACTTTATTGAACACTGACACAAGGGGGAGGAAGGGCCACACACTTATCACACATTACTCACCTGAGCTCTAAGCTGCCTGCACATTTTGCTGCAGAGGGGCTGCTGGAAGTCCTCTGCTTGCTTACTTCTACCAGGGCTGAGACTTCTACCAGGGCTGTGACTTCTACCAGGGCTGAGACTTCTACCAGGGCTGTGAGCTCAGGCTGCCTGAGCTCCGTCCAGAGTGAGTTTGTTTACAATAGGGGAGGGGGGAGGAGGGAGCCTGTGCTTTGACAGGAAGCCAGCGTGCAGGGAAGTAGCAGGTACCGTAGTGTGTAGATTAGATAGGGCTTATTTAGCGTAGCTTAGGGCTAGAAGAAGAGTGCTTTAGATAGGGCTTATTTTCGCGGGAGGGCTTATTTCAAACAGTATACTGTAAAATAGGGTAGGGCTTATTTTCAGGATAGGTCTTATTATCGGGGAAACACAGTCAGTAGAGTTCTTGGCTCTGGTAATTAATAGTTTCTTGTTTAAGATTGAAACTTTCACATTCTTCAAGGAGAGTACACCAAAATTGTTCAAAGTTGCAGATGTTTGATAAACAATCAGGGACATATGTTGAGAAGTTCTTAAAAAGAGAATATCCTCCAGAATAGATTAGAAGAAAGGAATCTGTATAGGTAATCTCTGTTAGCTATAAAAACAAAAATACTAATCAGAATAAAAATCCTTAAAAGAGTGTAACTTGTACATTTTTTACAGACAAAAATGCCCTTGGAGGTGAGATCCATAGTGTTTTGGAGAAACACTGGTATACTGTGTAGTAAATATCTTATTCTATTGAAATATATACAAACAAACCTAAGTTACCTTTCGGAGGGCAAAAACCTTGAAATTCCTATTAGCTCCCAGTATGCTTAAAGTAAAGAAGCAAAATGTTGCATCTTGAAGAAACCATGGGGATGTTATCACTGTGGATTGTGCAAGGTTTGTAGGAATATATTTTGTAAGAGAGAATTTTTAGAAAGGAAACAGAAATCTCAAATATAAACATGTGAATTGTAACCCATCACATGTCGTATATATTATGTTATTATTGTATTTAACTAAACAAGAATCACTGATTTATATGATTAGTTAATAATTTGTTAATAATCTTTGACACTAACTGTATAGTGACTTAAGGGAGTTTTGTTCCCAGGAGTTCACTTGTTTAAGAATGGGTATATGTAATTTTAATGATAGAACCACTTAGAGAAATTTAATGAATGGATAGAGTAAAGGCCCAGATATTGTATATAAGTCCATTGTGTTGAGCTCATTACATGGAAACTATCTGAAATCTAAAGTCAATATCCTCCTGTAGAAGTCTTAATCAATGAAACGCATTGAGGTGATGACTGTATTACAACTGCAATCTTCCCACAATTCAGTGTCCATCGGTTGGTAAGCATTATATGTGTAACTGAAATAAGTGCAACAGTGGTTGGCACGACACAGGTGAAGACAACACAAGTGGTGGTTCTCAGAGCAGACTACAAAACAGTAAGAAAGAGTAAAGGGTGTGTATAGGTCAGAGAGAATGAGAACCAAAAACCAAGAAATATAGTGAGAGAGAGTACAGAACACAGAGAAAAGAAACAGTGAGAGACACAGAAGCAGGAACATGACAGAGTAGAGACTCCGATAGAAGATAGAGCAGGCGCTGATACAAAGTAACACTGGCCACGCACTAGAATTTATAATAGAATTCCAATTGTTGAAAATTTAACTAATTATGTTAAAGTGCGCGGTGCTGATTTTTATTGAAAGTTAACACTAATTGTTTAAGAGAGACCTGCAAAATATCTAATCTTTCGGAATTCATTGTTGAATATACTGTAATTTGAGGGGTCCAATATTAAGTAGTGTTTTCAGATATTTGTGAACAATTTTACAATGCAGCTATCGATTTTTAAGCAAAAAAAAAATCGTTTTGTTTTCTAGCATTTTTTTGTATAACTATAATCACTGGTAAACTTGATTGAACAGAAAATAGAGAGTGCAAAAACATGTGGGTATAATTGTGGAAGGGTGTTAAACTTTGTGTGCTATGTATAATTTAAGTGAGGGTTGGCTAGTAATATTGATATATTGGATGGTTTATGGCTGTCACTACTATTAAATAATTACACAATTAAATGATATATATTTACTTAAAATATTGTGGGGGATGTTTTTTGCACTTTTATCAATTAGACAAGTATTTTATTACAGTAAGTTATAAAACAATGTAGCAGTCAAACAGTCCCTAGAACAAGACAATAGCAAAATGTCAGATCATGTATCTCTCACCTAAAGTGTAAAACTACAAAGAATATAAAAATGAGAGTCAGAATAACAAATAATCTCACAGAGTCACTCAGGACCGATTCAGAGACAACAGAAAATGCATTAAAATGCAGTAAAAACAATAAAAATCCAGTCATCTTGAAAAAGGAGAATCTTATCTGCAATAAAGCCAGTCAATAAAGAAGCTCTCTCATTTAAACATCAAATGCACATTGTTTTGCAACACCTGTTATTCAGCCATAATAGCTTTCTTAACCTGTCAAAGTGTTTAAGCTGAGGAAAAGAAATGGGCCTCCAGCTGTGCAGCTCTGTGGAGAAAGCTTGTGCAAAGCGATATTAGTTTAATGAAATGTGTACAGATTGTAATTGTGGTAATAAGAGGGCAATTCCCTAAGGTGCAATAGGAAGGCAATGTATGCAGTCAAGCACAAAACAGAAGCTTCAGATTTAACACAGAGAGAAAGAAAAAGGGGCGCACAGTGCACAAACTAATGCAGCATAAACAGAGGTGCTATGTGATAATATACAGCCTGGGAAACCACAAATGTGAGATATGCTTACTTACAGAGAATTTATTGTGCACAAGTAAATCTTCATATGCGATGACAATCACTAGCCAAGAGGGAGCTGCTTGAAGGCAGATTATGTTTATCTCTACGCTCAGGTTCACTTCTATTACTCTAGCCTCCTTTTATATATTATCAGAACTAGCACTACTTAAATGCATAGAAAAAAAATTATTTGATAAATAGCACATATTTAGTAAAACATATTTTATTGAAATATGTTGTCTAGTCTACATTTAGACTAGACAACATAATTCAATAAAAATAATTGTTCTGCAGACTTTGGTTGAGATTATCAATAACTTTAGAGATGATGTCTAAAATGCTGGTTCTTGGTCCTGCATACACATTTTGATAAGCATCTACCATGTCTTATCACTGACAACATGATATCACTCATATAGTACTGACCATTGGGCACTGTAGCAACACCCCCTACCCCACTCTCCTTTGTGAATATCTCAGAAAGAAAAGAAAGAAATATAATTAAATTACTGTATATAGACAAGAGGGTAATAAGATAGGAGATAATAGATAAAAATTATTCATTAATTTGAACAAGACAGAATGGGATGGTGGACAGGGCCTCTCCCTGCCCCGTAACCTGTTTCACTATGACACTATCTTGGTACCTTTCCCATAGCCTCAATTGCAACGTGCACCTCAACCTTTGATACCCTCTGCCTTTCCTCTCCCCACAGTATGGGCTTGAAGATTCAAAAATAATAAAATTGCATTAACATTCAGAATACTTTTGCAAATTTTTCCAAACTTATATATTTGTATAAATCTGTATAAATTTAGTCTAATTATGTATATGGGATCATAAGCTGTTTATATTAAAGCCTTGTGTGTTTGTGAAATGCAATCATCTTTAAATGTACACAATTTAATAAACACATTTATCTCAAATCATACTTCATTGCAAAAAAATCCAGACAATAAAATATTATGTACAATAAGTTGTACTATTGCATTATAATATATCATAATATATCATCATGTTTTGTTTTAACCCCTTACCGTCCTGCGCCATATATATACGGCGCAGCGGGAAGGCCCTTAATGACCGCCGCCGTACTGTCATCCCGCGACATCTGGGGGTGACAGAGTGGTGATGGCGGCTGTCACCGACAGCTGCCATCACAATAGATCGCCGGGTGACCAATAATAGTGTCCTCGTCGCCCGCTATCGCTGCGATTGGCTAGTCAATACTGACTAGCCAATCACAGCGTTTTTCAGTGTAAACACAGCCTTACTGTTAGGCTGTGTTTACAAAACCTGTGCTAGATGACAGGGGGGGAGTTCCCCTGTCATCTACACACTACTACACATGTGTAGTATATAGTAAATGATGATCGATCATCCCAATGTGATGACTGATCGTCATAAATACTCAGTGTGTGTCACTGTGACACACACATGCAGGAGAGAACGTGGTGGTCCTGGCTCAGACAAAAGTGGACTCAGGCACCTTCAGACTTTTAGAGTATACAATACAGTGCTTCATTTGCATGGTCCTTGGATGCCCAACAAAGCACAGTTATATTTCTTACTGACCTTTTAAAAACTTTTAAAAACTTCCATTCACACCATAAAGGAATATTTCAGACACAAGAAATTCATAAAGCTTAAAGCATACCACACATGTTGTAGATCTGGCTAAAAGGGGGAGAGCTCTGAGGATTGGGAAGAGCACCAAAACGCGTCAGAGGTTGTGACCAGTACGTGTAGAAGTCCTCCAAGTGTCTCGGATCTGCCTCCATACTAGTTATTGTTTTTGTTCCATCCAGCACCCGGGTCAGCTGTAAAACTTAACCCTTTATGGTACTCCATACAAAGGCACCTCTGGAGTGAAGAAGCCTAAACTTAAAAAGACCACCATACGAACTAAAAACTTATTCTTGGGACCATACCTTCTGTGGACCAAGGACTTGGACTCTAGGGTATATGGACTCCCCCTTTTAGCCAGATCTACAACATGTGTGGTATACTACTAAGCTTTATGAATTTCTTGTGTCTGAATTTTTTATTTATATTTTGGATTGAATCACTATCCATTTGCACCATATATTCCTATTTTAATTTTGTTTATATTCGTGTATTAGTGGGGTAGGTGAAAAACCCCACGTTATAGTGGTTAGAGGTGAGCTTATGGTGTATTTCACAGAGCCTTCAAAAACATTCACTCTTTTACTTGAGTTTATTTATGTAATTCTGTGCTTGATATGGATACAGAACATGTGTGAATCAAACAATGTTTTTCAAAGTCTTACATTTGTAGGACCTGATCCAGAGTTACGTGCAGGGCTCAGCAGCACAGTCCGGGGTTGCATACATCATTAATACATCAGTAATACAAGTCAGTTGTTACTGTAAACAGTGAGCTCATGCCAATACATTCAGTGCCAATGTACTAAACACTGGTGGCATTATGATAGTGGTGGCATTATGTCATAGGATGTTACTCAAGAGTACAGTGAGTAGCATTGTATGACATCATAATGCCACCAGTGTTCAGTACATTGCCACAGAGTGGATTGGCATGAGATCACTGCTTATAGTAACAGCTGACTTGTATTACTGATATATGTAACCCCGGAATAATCACACATAGTGAAAATATTTTTATTCAGGTAGCATATGCAGGGTAAATCTGTGCAAAAAGCCAAAAGGTGCTCCTTCCCTTCTGAATCTTACTGTGTGCCCGAATAGTGTTTTACAACCATATATGGGGTATTGACAAATGAATGGAAAAAATGGATTTTTTCATTTTCACGTCCCAATGTTAACAAAGTTCACAAAACACGCGTGGGGACAAAATTCTCACTACACCAATAGATGAGTTCATTGAGGGTTGTAGATACAATAGGGGTGTCAAACGCAACACTGTACTCCAAAAGCACACAATTGCACCAAAAAAAACAAATGGCCATTCCTTCTCTTGTGAATCCTACTATGTGGCTAAAAAATATCTTACAACCATATATGGGGTATTGCCTTACTCAGGAGAAATTGTTTAACAAATTATGGGGTGCTTTTCTACTATTACCCTATGTGTAAATGTAAAATTTTGGGGTGAATCCACAAATTAATGGAAAAAAATTACATTTTTAATTTTCACGTCCCAATGTTAACAAACTTCACAAAACTCCCTACACCCATAGATGAGTTCATTGAGGGGTGTACTTTACAAAATAGTATCACTTGTTGCGGGTTTATACTGTACTGATGTAACAGGGGTTGTCAAATGCAATATGGCACTCCAAAAGCACAAAATTGTACTACAAAAAGCAAATGGCCGCTACTTCTCTTGTGAATCCTACCATGTGCTTAAACAGCATTTTACAACCACATATGTGGTATTGCCGTACTCAGAATGGGGTAACACATTATGGGGTGTTTTCTGACTATTACCCTATGTGGAAATGTAAAAGACATTTTTCATTTTCACGTCCCAATGTTAATACATTTCATATAACATCTGTGGGGACAAAATTCTCCCCTCACCCATAGATGTGTTCCTTGAGGGGTGTACGTTACAAAATGGTATAATTTGTTGGGGCTTTTTACTGTACATGGTCAAAAAAGCCAAAAGGTGTTACCTCCCTTCTGATCCCTACTGTGAAACCAAATAGTGTTCTACAAACACACATGGGGTATTTCTAAAATCATTGGAATTAGGGGATTACATTTTAAGTTATGTCTTCTCGGTAACATCTATCCTGCGACAAAATGAAACGGATTAAAATGGAAAATTTGCTAAAAAAAAGGGACTTTTCAAAATGTTACCCTCATATTGCTTTAATGCCTGTTAAACACAAGAAGGGTTAATAAACTTCCAAATTGCAGTTTTGGATACTTTGAGGTGTGCAGTTTTTGAAATGGGGTCATTTATGGGGGTGTCTAACAAGAAGGCCGCTCAAAACCACATCAAATTTGAACTGGTCCTTAACTTTCTAGTTTTCTTAAATTTGCGAAAAATTGCTACTAAGTTTATGAGCCCCCTACAGCCCTAAAAAAGTTAAAGGTGGTTTAAAAATTATGGCAACAGAAAGTAGACATATTGAAATTATTATTTATTAACTATTTTGTGTGGTATTACTATCTATGTTACAAGCAGAAATTGTAACATTTTAAAAATGGCAAAATTTTCATGAAATTTGCGCATTTTTCACGAAAAAATACTGACTGTATCAACCAAAATTTACCACTAACTTAAAGTACAATGTGTCACGAAAAAACAATCTCAGAATCAGTTGGATACGTTAAAGCATTAAAAAGTTATTACCACATAAAGTGTAACATGTCAGATGTGTAAAATAGGGCTTGGTCATGAAGGACCAAATAGGCTGTGTCTTAAAGGGGTTAAAGGAACTAAATCCTATGTATCACTTAGACTCTTATGCTTCATTCATCTTAAGGTTTTATACTATGATGCAGAGAAGTAAATTATCTCCTTCTTCCATCCTCTTATGTTTTTTAAATTAATCTCCATGGATAGTTCCAGTTGAAATACTTAGATGTTTTTATAGCTAAAAATAATCATTCTATCCAAAGTAATCATTCAATATAATGGCAATTCAATCTGATGCATTTTCTTCTATACAGGGCAACATTAATTGAAGCAGAAGCTGATCGGGTACCTAGTGAGATATTGTTCTTAATGTATTTAGGCTTCAGAAGAAAATATATAGTATCCTTAACATTTATTTCCAAATTCCCATAATGTACTTTCTTATACACATTTATAATGTATCTATAATGCAACTTAGAAAAGTCGTTTATTGTAAAGCATATAAATTAAATCCTGAACAATGTATTAAAATGAAATTAATAATAAAAAATGACATTATTGATATGTTCAGATCTCTTGGTAATAACAGTGATTTATAACAGCCTACCCTAATCCTTTCTATTGGACTTGTGGTGAGGGAGTATAAAAGGTATGCAGATTTCATAATTTAAATAATGTTTGAAAACATTGTTGAAAGTAATACTGATTTAATGTACTTTCTAGTTAACTTACCTTTACCTTGGTTGGTCTCTGTACTAGCTTACGCATGTCAACCCTGACAACACTGCATTTATCCGCTCTTGTTGAAAATGTATCCAGTGTAGTCATTATGAAGCAACATTTCTGGTTGGAAGTATTTTGAGATTTCCAAAACCTAGGAAATAAATGTAAAAACTAACAAAAGATTAAAAATTTGATAAGAAAGTTTTTGTTTTCAAAATAATCAATACCTGTCGTTGACCTTATAATTCCCTAAAAAAGTACACATTAAGTAGATTTGCTAAGACAGCACATCAACACCTTTGTGTTACTTAAACATACATTCTTTCTTTCTGCATACCAAAAAGAGAGTTTGCTGAGTAACAGTATTACTGACTGATGGGATAGAACATTTATCTTGAGCTGTCACACGGTAAACTTTACCTTTAACTGAAGTTGCTAAAGTAAGCGTTTAGTGAATAGATATTATGATCAATGGAATGATTAACTAATGAATAACACAATATTTTTTGTATGTTTTGGCATAATTTCATTGCATGGACCACAAGGAGAGAAAATCCATTCAAAACAAAGTGGAAGTCAAATCATTTACATTATGACAAACAATGCTTCATCAATGACAAATTGTTCTAATAAAAATAAAAAAATGTAATTGTATAATACCAGTATTTTCATTATAGAGGGAATCTAATAATAACTGGTTTAACATATCAATATTATTTTAAGTTTACTGATGATACTAGCCCTATAAACAGGAAAGCTATTGTTGAGGCTTATTTTTGATTTAATGAAATAGGAACAAAATGCAACATTTGCAACAACCAGGAGCATCAGCTATGCCGATACTTGCTGGTTGATATAAATGTTGCCATTAATGACAACATGCCAGAGTTTACACAAGTGTAGCCATTTCAGTAACACACTCTGGTTTTCCTTGCAGGTTGTTTAACGTGGCATTATAGTGGTTATAATTTATGGTATCATGTATTATATGTGGTTTTTGATTGTTTTAATGTGTATTTTTACATGTCTTTTATAAATGTTTATCTTATATACAATATACAGTAAATGTAAATACTCTATACCACACACATAAACAAAGCAGATCAGTGTGTAAAGTTAAGGCAGCCTTCAGGACAATGTGCTGATGGCTCGTATGACTTAGGGGAGGATGAGGAGAGTAAACTTCCCTCTCTCTCCACCCTCCTGCGTGTACTTACAGACCTGCATGCGATTGCAGCTTACACACAGGTATGGATCCGGTCCAAAGTTACTAATTAAGGTTTAGTAATTACATTTTTTAAATGACTGTTTTAAAATATTGAAGGTCAAGGGGATATAGACAAACTCAAGATCTAAGATGAATATGCATAGCCTCCAACATATATATAAAAAAAGAAAAACTTGAAACATTCGGGGACATTTCTACAAACAGGGTGGGATTTGTCATTCCAGGTAGAGTCAGTGCAGCCCAGTATAGACTGTACAAGAAATTAGCTAATTAGGTAAAGTTGGTGGGTATGGAATATTGTACTAATAAATTGTATAATCCAAATCATGCAAGAAATACATCATCAGTATCCAATAGTGATTTTTGTAAATGTAAAATTGTGATTTTAGCTGTTTTGGTCATTAAAGCTGGTACACACTGGTGCGTTTTCTGCGATCATTTCAGCAGATACCTTACCAACATGTCCTATCCAATGATGCTGTTGGATCATCTAAAATAGCATCCAACTTTTGACTTATATCTGCTACTTTCTTCATAGTGTACTGTTACGCACTAAACAATACTGCATTATATTGTTTTAGTATGGATAGTAGTACAAAATTCAGGCAAAGATTCATGACTAATTACAATAACAATGTTGGATCATTACAAAAAGTTTCAGTGTGTACTCAGCTTAACACAACACAGAGAACTGCAGTGTTATCATTTGAAGACAGAACAATTTTTTTAAGACGTACTATATTAAATATTTTGAATTAAATATTATTTTATGAAATCTTATTTTATTTTATTAAGAAGAGCCTGTATTTAGACTGAACACAGTAACAACAGTCATGTCCTCATAACTGGGTATACATTATGATTTCTTTGCAAGAATGAATAACATTTAGTTGATCTCCAAGAATAACCTTTCTTCTTTTGTTTACCAGCATACCATAGGGAGTGTTCTGAAAACATGAACCCTAGAACTTTCCATTCCCTCATTGCTAAATAGAAAGGCATAGTTTATTATGAGCATTTGAAATGTTAGAGCAGCAATTCATGAAAGACTTCAGTTTAAATAAACAACTAGTTATGCAACAGCCTTTCACTGGGATCTGTCAAATTTTCAGCCGATATGAAATGGATGTGGTTCATTGCAATATGAAATGAAACACTTTACTAATATTGCGGCAGGTTACAACTTGCTGCATCACTCAGAGGCCTCTGTAGCATAAAAGTTGAAACAAGTAAATAAAACGCAGCCAATTTAAACCACAGAACTTGTAAAAAAAATTGATTTTACTGGTAAGTTTTTGCTCTTTTACAAATATTGATCCTTAGCATGAGTATATGGGGTGGACTGAGAACTAAAGTTATTCTAAAATTTGGAATCTGACCACCTCTAGTCAACACAAATGATTCTTAAAGATCCTTGAGATAATTTAGGTGTACCTTACTAGTATCCTTATGACCACTGTACAATACCTGTACTTTCAATAGCTTATCAGAAGATTTTTTCCAGCACCTACAGCTACTGTAAATCGGCTGCACAAACCTTTATGTACTTAATCCACAGAAACTGCAGGGTTTAAATTCCTCCTTCTGGCTTATCCACCCCCTTACATGACCCATATCCTCTTAGGTTCTTAGAATAAATGTATTTCACTTGTGCTGTCTCTACAGTTGAGACTAAGGACTGGTTCCTGCACCCTGTGCGGGAGAGGTGAACTCTTCTGTCCCTTGAACTTCCTGGTCACTCCCCTCTCTTGGTTGGAAAAGGCAGGCCCTAACAGTGTTTATGCTGCTAAACCCATACCTTGTACACTAATTTGTGCATTTCATCAGTTTTATGAACCATGGGGTGTATGGCAAGGATCAGAGAGGCTAAGATGCTGAGACAGAGACTTTATTATACAGAGAAGGAGCACACAAGAATCCGGGATGGAGGACACAAGGATGGCAGGGTATGGAAACAACGGAGCAACTGAAACTAGAAATGAGGCCAACACTGGAGCAGGTGAAATAGTGACAACAGGTTAGGGGGGTCTAAAAGGGTGGGATCCTGAGTCTCAGACAGGTGTCCAGTCCATTTTTAGGGTTCTCCCCTAAAATGCATAAGCAAAGAAGAAATTATGTCTTTTGAGGAATAACCAGCAAGGTTCTGCATCCTAATCATAATAGAATTCACAAGAGCAAAAAACTGATTATGTCCTAATGTAATTTATGGTCCAGTAAGATTGTCAGATTGGGGAATGTCAACGAAGCGGCATGACATCCGACGAAGCGGCATGACATCATCACATCACGTCTGTACGTGACATGATGACATCATGTTGCTTTAAAACCACCGACGATGGCAGCGGAGTGGTGCCATCTGCCTTCTTAGTTTTTAAGTATTGATGGCGGGGGTTGCATTTTTTTATTTATTTTTTTAATATTTTTTCCCCACCCTGTCGCGCTTCCGCCCTACCATCCAGACGCCCTAGCCTGAGTTTGCCTAATGGGTGTAGTGCATAGTGAGCTGGATAACAACTGTGTGAGAACTGAGTTTTGTCCGTGGAGGAGTAAGCAACATGACAACTCTCACCCTGCTGAACCTCCCTAGCTAATGGGACAATAGTTAAAGTGATGATGTTTTGAAGCCTCCTTCCTGATTTTTTTTTGTTTAATAATGTCTGGTAGATTTTAGGAGGTTGCCTCATTTATGTTTTTAAAAATTTTTATGTTCATAAAAATTTTTCCAGGTCAGTTCGTTAGGGGTTAAAAGTGCACTTTTAGAATGGTCAAATGTATTTAAATTGTAATGTTTTTATGATATTTACATTGTTAAATTGTATTAGATTAAATTGTGTTAGACCAAAGCAAACACTAAGTACTATAGTTGAAAGTGGCTTCCTCCACTCTCCGTAGCTGCCTCATGCAGCTGCATGATTTTGATAAGACCACACATTCACCTATGACAAAAGATATAGTTTGAGAAATATAAATGCTGCAAATGTATAATCCACCATAGAGTAACCCATGTAAAGTTTTCAGCACATTTATTTGAAAGTATTCGAAAGCACCCTGAACTGTGCAGCACCTCCTGCTGTACACAGAGTTTATACTGATGCCGCATGTGTCCATTCAATTACCTACACAACATTAGCCCAGTAATGATCTAGGGTGCAATTTTCAATTCATGCCATGTGTTTAACTAGCAAACCACATATGAATGTTTCCTATTGTGTTTTGTGGTAAAGAAAGACATAGAAAAAAGATGGAAATTACTTTGCAAAAACACAATTTCAGTTTTATAAAAAAAAAGACAAAAAACTAAACATTATCATTTACCAAAATATTATTATATTTTTTTGCTGGCTCACTATTTTAGCACAGTAGATATAATTGTATCTATTTTCTAAATTGCAGTAATATAAGACTTTAATAGAAATGTAAATACTAATAAAATGAGGTCATGCTGTGCTTCAAAGCAACTCAAAAAAATAAACAATTGATTTTAAAACATATTTCATGCAAAGTTATTAAAAGAAACCCAATCTTGTCTATAGCCTGCCTATAGCCTGCATGTCCTGGTTAGGATAAAAATGTCCTGTGGCCAGGGGCGTAACTAGAATTTGGGGGCCCCATAGCAAAATTTAAATGGGGCCCCCAACTCCTTGTCTCCGTCATTTTTTATATAAAAATATAATTTATTTATTAGTAGCAAAAAAAATACCAGTACTTTATACATATATATATATATATATATAT
>JABWIB010002371.1:45512-55563 GCA_016617825.1 Platyplectrum ornatum | reverse complement strand
TTTTTTCTCCAATTGAGAGGATGCAAATATCTGGGTGTACCAGGACCCAAGATCTCTGTTGCCGTCCCTGCCTATGGTAAGCTGACTTTTCTGTTTTCTGTCAAATCCTATTCTGATTTTTCATATTTGTTCTTGTTATACAAACTCTGCTGCTCACAGCCCATTGGTAGCAGGAAGAGCCCTAGTGCTATTGGCACCACCCAGGAGGAAGGACTTATTGTGGGTTTTTTGGGTCTGACTCTCCTGGTAGAAACAGCCCTGGTGCTAACTGACCTGGGGCTCTATGAAGGTTCTATTAGCACAGATGGGTAAACTATATGCTGACATGTATACTACCCCATGCTGCGCCACCCTCCTTTTTCCAATACAAGCACCATGTGTGCACAGCACTAGTGCTGGTTATAAATAGTGCGACACAGGAGATTTAACAATTATCGTTCAGATCATCTGTCATTCTAATACTTTTATTGTTGGCAATTATTTTCCACTTATCAACATTAGTCCACTCTTGACTAGTTCATCATTCCTCCTCTCATCTATTTCCAAATGGCACCCCCTTACCCTGTTTAATATAACAGCCCTAAATNAGTTTCAGCGGTTATTTCCAAATGTTAATTCTCCCCCATTTCCATATCTTATGCCACGTTTCAACTGTCATCTCTTATCACGTTCCAAATCTCACCCCTCATTCAGTTCCCGATGTCTCCCTTCAACCAGCTCCAACACTGTTTTTTCATTAAATACAGAATGTAACCTGTCATCTACTTCTGACTGCCACCATTCACACATTTTCAACTGTCATGCCTTATACAGTCACCATTTATCCAGCTTCTATCTGGCATTGCTCATTACAACTATGACCCATCATCACCAATCTGGCATTACCTATCAATTTTCAAATGTCACCCTTTTCCCAATTTTGACTTTCACCCCCTCATCAAGTTTTCATTGTCATCCTATATCAAGTTTTCACTGTCATCATGGTAGATGGAGGGGATGCATTTATACTTGACAGCTTTACAGCTTTCATTCCTGGTGCAGAAGTTAAGGTAGGATGGTAAACACCTAAGTGCCCTAATTCCTGTGTGTGCAAGCAGAGTGCCAGGGCAAGGGAACTATCTGCATGTAGCCACTTGGTTTTCGCAGATGTATGTTGTAGGTCAAATTTAATTCAAGCTTTAAATTAACTAGAGGTGTGCAGAGAATCTGGCAAACCTGGAGAGTAGCAAGCAAGACTCCCACAAGAAAATGTTGAGCCCATGATGTGGGCCGCAATGCTCCACTCCTAACGGCCCTGCTGCTTTGATTCACAGTGGCCCGATGCGTAATGAAGTGCAATGGCCCTATTATGTGCACCCTGGTACAACTCTACAGAAGCAAGTTATGGTAAGATACTGCTGATACCTGCTGCTGGTGGGCTAAGGTGAGTTTAAATGGATCGCCACTCTGTCTCCGAGACTAAGGCAAATATCTTGGCAATCCCCATCTCATGCAGCCCTTTCACCAGGTTTTGACTTTCAGTGAATTTTCTCTCTCTCTCTCTCTCTCTCTCACACACACACACACACACACACACACACACACACACATATATATAATACTAACCTCTAGTGCATGCATTTGTTCTAATGCTTCTTTTCTAAAATACAAACCCTCCATCCTGTACCTTGGTAAATACCCTAAATATTTTTGGTGGTTTCTATTAAATCCCCTTTTCTGCTGCAAACTATACCTTTTTCTCATGTGAGTACATTTTATGATGCTGGTTGCCCTTTAAGTTTAATGTATTTAGGGGTATATTTACTAAACAGTGAGATTGAAAAGTGGAGATGTTGCCCATAGCAATCAGATTCGATTTCACATTCTCCAGTGTGCAAATTGAAACTGAGAGCTTGAATCGGATTGGTTGCTATGGGTTATTATACTTTATTTTTGCATTTTGCACTCAGATACTTACTAGCGTTACTGTTACACTGTTATTAGACCAATACTGTTTGCAACCTATCTTGAAACTGCAAACCCTACCCACTTGCCCACACAACTTTACACTTCAAGTTCAATAGTACGTAAGTCTGGATATGGTCCTCTGTGTTTAGTTTAATTGCTTAAATGCCTAAATGCATTATTATGTAATATATTAACCTTGTTCTTGAGGATTCTTCTAGCACTACCCACAATCCTAAATAATAATACCTTACTGTGCGCTTCTGTGGGCTTAGATATGTTTAGATTTAGGTTCCTTTGGATATATCCCAACTGGTCCCACTGACCTGTCATTCACCTGATCATAATTTAATTTATAAACATATTAGTAATGGTAAACTTGTTTTTACCATGCAGAATAATGCTGTATCACTAAAAATATTCAATGACATATGGTCCAGGAGAACTAGAAACTTTACATCGTGTATGCTGGGTATAATCATACATTGGGGTTCAAGTCTGGACTACCGGTAGAAGCCTATGTCATAAGCTACTGTAACTTCACAAACTACGCTTCTCACATTCTGTCTTTCTGTACACAGTAAAAGTATAAAATGTGATACATATACAGAATTATATTAAATACTTTTATACTGGGTGAAAATCTCCTTTAAGTACCTTCTGTTTTTGTTCCTTTGTCTGGCATAGTTAACGTGTAAGATTCCCCAGAGACATTGCAGAATGCATAATTGGATATCCATTTTGTTCCCTGAAACTCTATTTTATATTGCTATTTGTGTTTGACTAATAAATGATTTTGAAACATATGATACAGTAAACGCTATATAGTTACAGCTACTACTTACAGTCCATTACTTTGATTTTGTTGTACCTTTGCAACATATAGGTATAAATATCAGGACACAAAGCAAATGTAGCTTTCCCCAAAATGTAAACGTAGTTTTTTATTTAATGCCTATCATTCATGACAACATACTGCTTTTTTATGTAAAAAACAGAGATGGTCGCATAAGGCACAGCGCAGACACATGCGGAGTCCGCATACCATCTATACAATTGTGAATTATAATCAACCAAAACTAATGTACACAATGCACCTAATTTCAGTTCTTGCAATGAAGAAAAGATTTATTAAATAAGATCCATGTACACCTGCCCGCCCTATATGACAGGTAAAAGCGGGCGTAAAAACAGGACAAAAAAATAAGACAAGTCCATAAATTAGACAAAGAAAAATTACAAAAAAAAATCAGCAAGTTGACTCCTCCATCCATCACGTTCCATGAAAGGTAACTGAGTAGACGAGAGAATCAATCAAAGTGGCCTTTCCTCATCAAATCTGGAACAAGTCTGACCCGTGGATTAAAGTCTCTTTGTGCTTATAAATAGTCTGAGTGGCAAAGAAACAGCTCACTTTTAGTTCGGGTTCAGCTATAAGCATTTCTTTAAATAATCAGTTGCAGGATCTGATGTGGCAACATCACACAGGCCGTGGCCATGAAAAGGATGTTGATAACATTGTCCAGGGTTATTTGGGAAAGGAATGCACCCGGGATCCTGTGCTGGACATCTGCAGTCAGTGATGAGGTGGAGATCAGCAAGGAGAGTATGCTACAAGTACTCCAACTCCAAAGCATGTTGTAAGGCCTCCAGGTCAGCGTGGCAGGAGATTCGCCAGAATGGCATGTTGTGCTGATGGGAGAGGAAGAACATTGCACGAATTAGGAATAGTTTTAGTATTTCTTTCAAATATCTGCTGAGGAATTCTAACTAAAACTATTATTCTAATACTAGTTGTCTTTACTAAAGATTCCTAATTCTTTTCTTATTTCGGAAAGTAGTCAATACATAACAAATTATTAGCAAATTATATACAACATATTGTAAAACAAATGCATTACTTGCCACACCCTGCAATAAATACCCACACTAGACCCCTACCTTAAGACTTCTGCATCTTCATCCCATATAATGTGGATGGTGTGGATGTCTGGATATTATGGAAAGCACCATTCCAATTTTACATCCTCACTACCCCCCCAAGGATCCTAATTCGTACATGGAATGTAATTAGAAAACCACACAATGGCAGGGTGTGATATGTATAGTGTTTACATCCCATATCATAAACTTTAATGTATATCATTAATAAACAAGCAGGAGAATATGTTTTGGTATTGTGAAGGAGTTGGTATATTTTGTGGAAATAACATGAGTTATAAGGAACCTGCATTTTCTCTTGACTCAGCAATATAGCTGGTGGCATCCTACTTCTAAAATAATACATAGGGTCCATGAGTTCAATAAAATCAAACAGACCCCCGACTGAAAGAGACCTGAACTTTGATGAAGCTGCAGAAATGCAGAAAACCATTGTGTTGTGGTATGTGTGGAAAGCAGTAACAGAATATATGAGCATGGTTTAACTATTCTATGGGGACCAGCAATAAT
Organism: Platyplectrum ornatum; assembly: GCA_016617825.1. Taxonomy (NCBI): domain Eukaryota; kingdom Metazoa; phylum Chordata; class Amphibia; order Anura; family Limnodynastidae; genus Platyplectrum; species Platyplectrum ornatum. Next base: position 51,168 of record JABWIB010002371.1, on the reverse strand, counting down.
GTCTGCAGCAATACAGACATTTCGATGCCTTTAATAATAATGTTTTAACTATTTTTGTCGAAGAGAGGGGGTGCAGGGTTAAGCTACACAGTGAGTAGTTACCTGTGCTTGTCTGAGAATAACCTTGTAGGAAACAGTGTTATGAGGTAACAACAGAAACAAATAAGAGGGATTTGCTGGAGGAAATGAATCTACACTTCTGGAACTGCCACTATATTTTTATTATTATTCCTTTATTCATTTATTTTAAAATAAAGGAACCAAATAATTACGTTTCATTCAGACGTTTAAAATGAAAGTTTATCGCTATACAAGATCACANGCCTGTAAATTACCTTTTTTGATGCCTGTTCTTCTTCTACGCCATCTCCAATTACAACATATACAGCTTTTCTTCCAAATCTCTGCATTATCCTCTCGAAGCAGCACTCCTTACCTGGACAGACAGACATTTCAGCATTATGAACAAATACTATGGGGAACAGCTATAAGGTTTGCAGCAATACTGACTTTTCTATTGCGTACAGTTATGCTACACAGTGAGTAGTACCCGTGCTTGTCTGAATATTATAGGAACTAATGTTATGATGTCTTATAGGAACCAATGTTACGAGGTAACAACAGAAACAAATAATAGGGATTTGTTGGCGGAAATTGCTCAGTATACTATACTACACGAACTAATCGATCTGGGTAAATGTAAATGACATATGGCACAAGCTCAGCTTACACAAACTACTAAGCTAAATTCATACATAGTACATGAAGATGTAAATTTTTTCTATTAATATGTGATTTAAATGGTTATTTATACTGCTATCGCAATTCTTATGTACGTATTTATTTGTGACAAATGAATAGCTAAATGTCAGAGATGCGTTCCATACCTGTTTTTGTTGCACTATAAATATTTTCAATGGGAAAGACGGCACCCAGTCCGTACAGCAAAACTTTGGCAATGGCCGGTATGAGTTGGGTAGTGGTAACTAACACATTCACACAGTTTGGCCTGAAATTGAAACAAGAAGATGAAATAACTATTATTATAAATGTACATAACACATTTAAGAAGCTCATGGGTCACGCATGTTTGGCATGCTGAATCTTGTAGTACTCATATAGACGCAGAATGTCTATCCTACAATATTACATACAAAATGCCATGATATTAAACATGTATCATTTTTGCTCACCTGGAATGTATGAGATTCAGGGCCTTAAGGGCGTGAGTTAGCCATAGATCAGTCAGGGCCTCCATTTCAGCCCGTAGCTGAAGCCAGGTTTCTCTCTTGGGGGCACCTATTAAACCTGAAAATGATAAAAAAAAATTGATAATTTATTAAAAGAATTGAAACAATATAATCAACTGAAATACATTGAATCAGATTTCTAAAAACCCTTCTGAACTGTTTTTATAAATATTTTAAAATATCCTGCTAATGCTAATGTATAATGCTGTAGGTGTTACGGTATTTAACTTATTATTTATATATTCTTGTAAATGACAGACCTAAAACTTTTGGTATTTAAATCCAGGTTATATCTATCTAGCGGTCAATAGAAAAAAGCATACTGAAGCATTATAGCATTTAGATATTGCTCATTCCCATTAGCCTTTCCATCATCAGAAGGGAAAAGTGCTCATTTATTAAAAACACAAACAGCATTAAAAAACACTGGTTGGATTGATTTAAATGGGAACTGTACCATATGTAAAATAGGCTAGTAAAACATCACTACCGATTTCTGAATTACACCCACCTCCAACATTGTTTTTGTAGGTGCTGTACATCTCCTTCACTCTTCTGTAGCGAAATGCTAATTTTCTCATCCAGTCAACTCCCCCATGGACCCCTGATCCCAGACAGAGATTTGCTCCAGCAGCTGAACTGTGGAAACCATCTGCGGAAAAGTTATATGTGCTGTGGAGAGAAAATAGGGGTGAGTGTTAGAGCAATTAAAATCCAGACAGAGGGAAGAAACATTCTCTGAACTCCATCTACAACTATACCAAGAGACTAACAATCCCAGTATCACACCTCACTTCACTCATGCCGGGAGGTGTATGACAATATACTGAGTTATTAGCAGATGTATAGGTAGTGAACAAGGAAATGAAAAGACCTGTGCAAATGAGAGTCACTTAGCATACTGAAAGCAGGCCCTATCACTCAATATGTTCCTCAATTATGCAATGTAGTTAAAAACTGGTATAGCCCCCTAGATTAACTAGATTTTTGTGTATACTGGATCCAGTCTATCAGTATCAGAAACACACACTGCAGCCTCTGCACTTTTTTACCATTGAAATTAGTTTTTAGTGCTTGTTTCTACAGCATTAAAACAGTTAAAAATCAAACCTATTTAAAATTGTTATTTTGCAATACAATCTAAAGACCAAAAACATGGAAAATTACCTGTGCCTATGACATCCCAGGGCAGAAGTGCAGGCAATACTGCATCTATTTAAATGATCCACCTTCACTTAACGGCATTCATACAAGATAACATGCAGGGGAGTATCAATTGTAATACAAGATAATAATTCAATAGATTATCTCACCTTAAATCTTGTCCATTGTCATCCGAAGAGACATCATCTATGTGTATCTGGTCACATTCCTAAAAATACAGCAAAAATTTGCTCTATTAATGAATAGTTTCCCTATGTATATATAATAAGTGTGTCCAAATGAGAGTTACATAAGAACACATTTGTAATCCGTACTTCTATTGTGACAAAAAAATGAAATAATTTAGTCATGTAGAGCGGATAGTACAAAAATGTATTAAAAAACATGATTCTCATAGAAGAGAAATAAAAATGTTTCTAATATCCAATATCCTTATATTTTATTTATGTTAAAGAATTATTTATATAGAATCTGTTACTAATAATAATGGCTTCAATATCAGATCACATACACGGTAAGAAAAAAAGAAAAAATAGTTTAGCATATGATGTTGGGCCTTTTAGAAAGTTATTATAGTAAGAGCGGGAAACCAACAGATATTGTTACAGTTTGGCAACTTGTATATTTATGTACACAGAAGAATGAACAGGGAGTGCAATGACATTTCCCAGCTTGTGCTTATACATTTTACCCCTGCTGCCAAGGGGGTCTTTGAAGATTCTTGGGGTCTGGGGGGTTTTGTTTTTTTATTTTTAAATAAGTTTTATATTTTTTATAGCAAATTAATTTAGAACAAAATGGCCACAAGGATCAGCAGGAAGACAGCGGCCAGCTGATGGGAGCATTGCATACATGTCTGGCACAGGCACCATTTTCCTGGCTGCATTATGCAAGGGGAAAGGTATGTGTGTGGACAAGCAATCTGCTTTTCTCATTTTCGATTGAATTGTTCAACACACTAACGCGCGACAACACTAGCTATCACATATCTGGGTTAATAGAATACCATGACACTTGGTGAGACGCTACCTCATAGCTCACGACTGGGCCTATCGCATTACTAAGTTAAACATAGCTCTGGATGTGGTTGGCCAGAGTCATTTCTCATGTGCACACAGTGGCTGGAGCATAGGGGGAGACATCTTGTGGTTCTTGCATATATTGTGCAGCTACACACTCGCAAATAGAGAGGAAAAGTCATAGCAATAATACTGTACTGTTATGTTCATACTAAGTTAAATACAAGCTACTCTTGTCTATTATATAACATTTCAGGGGATGTCCATGCATGTCTTTCTGTAGAATAGATTCTACCTGACACTGGATGTTCAGTACTTGGAATAAATTGCACAACACAAACAAGGGGCATCGTCTCATTTACTCCCATTTACCATCAATTCTGACAACTTTCATGACCAATTTAATAGGATAAATTACATATATATTATAGAAGTCTATAATTCAACAGACTGCAGCCAACGTTTTCACTTCATTGTGACAAACAAAAGAGCAATCAATTGTTTAATATCATTGAGTCCATCCTGCTGACATATCTGTACTCTTGGGGTGGTATGGGGATGTTTACCTTGTCAGGAGACAATAGAATCTAGGTAGCCAGTAATTTTAATGATTCTGTAAACTGGCCTAGTGCACAGAGTCCAACTTTCCATGCAGGTAGTGTCTGCTGTGCAATACACAAAATAGGTTCAAATTGTGTGTTTAGTCAACAAAAGAGTTTTTATTTCCTTGTTATCTATATGTAACTTTTTGTGTTTAATGCTGGAAATCATTTATATTATTTTGTTTGTTATCTTATTATCTGTGCATACATCTGTGTGACCCCATCACTTTCAGACTTTCGCCATTTTACCCTCAACTAGTCGGAAAACTTATAGTAGAATGTGGATCTCAGAAGATTGAACTTTGAATCCAGTCCATGAGACTTCCTATAGTAATATATTCTGCTTCATACAATTTTCTCCTGGAGGAAAGAAAATGGCAACAAATAAGGCAACAAACAATTTATAACAAGACATTATTGTTTGATAACTTATTGTTACTAATATCTTGTTCACTTGCGTTATTGCCGGTCATGTTCAGTTGACCGGCTCAGTGTAAATGGGTTTATCAGATGATGGATGGTAAGTGGCCCGGCAATAAAACAGCTTCAAAAACCAGGATGGCAATGTGAATGGGGTATTAGAGTTGTCAAAGTGTTGTCAATGGCAATGTATTCCCATTGCTCTGTAAGTGCTATTGCCACCCATTATTATGTTTTTTTAAAGCCCATGAAGACCTGGTTACTAGTAAAGTATTCCAGAACTTTTTGCCACCAAGTGGTGCTGTTTCATATGTGTCTTATAAGCATTAATCAAAATAATATTTTTTAAATGGGGTAAGTGGTCATTAAAAAATGACATGTATCATTTAAAGATTAGTTATTTCTAGTTATAGTACAGTAACTGAAATGTACTTAGTAGTGAATTTAACAATGTGTCAGGGAAACTCATTGGAAGCGCAATTTTTCTATTTCACTAATTTAGTGGGGCAGAGTTTTGAACAAAACCTGATTCTCTTCGTACGGCAGGTTTCCCTGTAATCTAACGCAGTGACCGGGAAGCTGACTAATTTAATAAAATGAATGCACGGGTCATTATTGAATTACCCTGCTCACAGCTGTTTGTTTAAAGAATGTTAACTCCCTGCTGGTCAGGTCTTCATCGCAATTACATTAAATGTGGATAAATGTAGCAAGGATTAACTCCCTCCGTGCTGGAGGGGCCTCTGTTATGTGCCGTATTGTACTGTAATATTATGATGTAATTATATCAGTTCACATACATATAGATTGATGCTGTTCTTACAAAGGACAATTGATATGTATTTCTTTTCAAACAACATGGACATTTAAGGGGGCAACATTTTTATCTGACCAAAAGTATCTAGACACCTTTTCCCTTGACACCTTTATCAAACTACAGTCGACTCAAAATATCTAGAAAATACCGCCCTTTTCTATGAATCCAGACACAACAGGCTATATTTACTAAGAGGCGAGATTGCAGTGAGATTGAAAAGTGGGGATGTTGCCCATAGCAACCATATCATATTCTCCAATGTGTAAAATTAAACTGAGAGCTTGAATCTGATTGGTTGTTATGGGCAACATCCCCACTTTCCAATCTCACTGCTTATACCCCGTTCACAAAAAAGTCTATTACCAGGGTAATTCAGTCAATTTC
>JABWIB010002371.1:18702-43231 GCA_016617825.1 Platyplectrum ornatum | reverse complement strand
ATATATATATATATGTGGGGCTCCCCATTGCTGCCGGGCCCCATAGCAGCTGCACTCTTTGCACCCTCCATAGTTACGCCCATGTCTATGAGGACTAGAATTAATCATGGGAAAGATATAGGAATACTGCACAATGGAAGACCGTAACCTTGGATCTATTAATGAGGCTTTTGTGTTATTAGGAAAGGGTAAGTTGAACATTGAGGTAGGTTGAGGCTAATGTACTTAACTGAATAGCTACTAAACATAAGTGACTGCAGAGTTTTGAAGTAAGGCAGGGCCAGATTAAATGGGCCTGTGGCTAAAAATGATGAAAGGTGGAGTGGCCAGTGATGTGTGGGTGTGACCACTAATGTGTGTGGTGGTCAATTATATGTGGGCCATGTAATCACAATGTGCCTTCATTCATTACGCTGATATCATTAGCTAGGGGCTAGTCTAATATTAACTATTCATTATTCAGATTATAAATGAGTCCATGCAGTATTCCCATGGCCATTATACATGAGTTTTTTCATCCCAGCTGTGTATATATTTGGTGACCCATATATAACAATCACACTTTAAATTATATCTACTTTTGAATTTGCAAATCATGAGTAATAACTGCTTGTATTGAGATCAACAAACCGCACTGAGGAGACAAAATTGTCCTCTAATGAAATTCATACCAAAGGTTGAACCTGGCCATGGGCTAAACTGGGATGGAAGTTGCTGAGTTTAGCAGTGTAATTACAAATAAATTGGAAGAATTGTGGTGGAAATGGAAAATGCAGGAAGCATGGCTTTCTCGCTGTGTTTTCATAGTGCTGGATAATATGAGGTTAATTGACTGGTGAATCCCTATGTCTGCACAGATGGCCCAGCTAAGACTTTTCACCTGTACAAATCATTAACCTTCAATTGCAAGAATTAGATATAACTCAGCTGTTATTCACTTCTCCCAACCATACAGTGTTGTGTATGACTCACATAGCATTATAATTGTTTCTTATAAACAAGGTTGTCAGACTAGATCCATGGTTCTCAAACTGTGGGTCGGGACCCCAGAGTGCATGGGGTCACGACTTCCTCAGAGAGACCATCTCCCAGTTGCAGGCCAGGAGCTATGGGATCCACTGGTGCGACTGTGATATATTGTGATACACTGTGATACACGTGTAGCCCACGGCCACCTAGACTGCTTCACTGAATCTCCACATTCATTTCTCACATAGGGTTGCCAGTTGTCATGATGCACAAATAATGTAATGACCAAAGAGTTAAAGGGGACCTTTAAACCTTTTGTAACCCCAAAATTAACCTCATGAAGCTATATAGCTTGGTATAAAACATACACTTAGCACTGTTTAAAATGATAATCTGATGTCTGGGTGAAAATATATAGATGGTAACCTGCTGGGGTCGTGTAAAAAATGTTTTTGACAGATGGGGTCCCAGAGCAAAATAGTTTGAGAACCCCTGGACTAGATACATTATATGGCTGCTTGGATATATTTTGTCATATAGTGATAAATAAAATTATGCAACATTGCTGCATGCATCTCAAAGTTCCAGTTACAGACCTGAGGGTTACTTTATATATATATATATATATATATATATATATATATATATATATATATATATATATATATAATTTTTATTTATTTTTATTATTTTGGGGGGATTTTTAATTTCTTTTTTAAAGCTATTTTTTTCAGCATTATGCACTGATTTTAATAAAATTATTAATTATTCATTAAGAAGAGTTGTCAATTAGAAATGACCTGCTCATAATATTACTTTGTTTGCAAAGATCTGGTTCATTCAATACAACATTTCACTTGCAATTCTACATTATAACCTTCTTACAGAAATTGGTGTATTGCAGAGTGTATTCTGGACTGCACAATGCTTTTTTCCCTTTCATTTCAATTCCTCTCATGCAAAAGAAATAAAATATATATGCAAATAACTTGCAAATTGCAAATTAACCATTTCAACTTATCAATGTCAGTCCCAATAAATCAGATGCAGGTTAGCACTTACCTCCAAGTCATTAAAGAAGAGATGAGTATCAGCAAGGTTGAAGATCATTTCCTCCATCATCAGACCTATCCTCACTGAGGTTGTGGTGTCCTTGTGAGACAAAAAGAAATAAAATATATTACTAGTGTTCAGACATAAAGGATCTCAAGCACAGGGCATACGAGTTGTTTTATATATAATATCAGCACTGCCAACTTTTATTTCTGCATTCTGCAGAGATTTCCAAATCTCACAGATTTGACCGCTTTCTTGGGATTCCAAGAGCAATGGTTGATTTTTAAGAGTCTCCCAGAAATGTACTAATAATCATAATGAAATATAATTTAAGCTGAAATAGAATAACTATTATAATCCAACATAAAAAAGTATAAGTTAATCAGTAGTTCTATACCAACGCATTTCAGGTCTGCCACAGGCATAGAAGACATGTCAGACAACAGGCAGGGACTAGCTGTTCTAGAGGTGAAGAGGCCATTTGTCCCCTGGCCTTTCCCATTGGCCTGCCTGAGACTGGGTTCACTGGGTCACCTGTTTTGCCTTTTTCCCTGGAAAAATCAGTTATCAGGCCAGGTCTCACCCCCAGGGTAAGATCTGCCAACCCTCTCCGGTCACCCTAACATTGGAGGACAATGACAAGGATACAAATCTCAGGATAGACTGCAACTTGTAGCTGCGAAGATTGCAATACTAGAGGTTGCAGTCATGTATTAGAAATATGTTCCACATTTAGAATGACATGTTGCCTAAACTAAAACAGAAAATATGTCCTTTAAATTCTTTTCATTCTATTTGGTGTTCTTCCACACAGCAGAGACATTTGTATCATTAAATAAAATGCATGTACTCATTTTTCATTTATAACATGTCATTAAATTGTCATGTCACAAACTTAATGAAAATATCTAAATGACAACTGAAAAGGTCTATAATATAACAGATGTAGTTACAGAAAAGGCATGTTTGCAGCATGCTGTGTGTGTGTGTGGGCAGACGAAGCAAGCTGTATATCTCCTCAGATAGTTTGTAGCCATGTATCTGATGAGTGGGGTCACCAGAGAATTAGCCCCGTATGTTTCAATCAACCTCTGTGGCAGACTTTGCTGATACACTGAGTATATACTGCACACTAACTTAATTATTACGCATTCTTTGCGGATTGAACTTTAATTAGAGAAGAATGGTTGTGATTTAGGCATATGGATGAGTCACAAAGACTGCGGTGAGGAGCAGAGGGGAAACCATACAGGTTCTCCGAGCGAAGAAAGAGACCTAATTTCTTACTTTAATTACACTCTTAGAACAGTAACACAAGCGAGATCCCTCTTTTCAATGATTTCCAAAGCAAAACCACTGAGATTAAATTTATATCATGGCTACATTAGACTGAAAAATAGTTCATGAAGACATTTCTTGTAGGAACACAATAAGCTTAATAGGGACAAAATGTAAAATGGTTATCCAGTAGTTTGTTCCTTCGCTGTGAAACTAGCTATGTTCTTCACATTGAACATTGCAATCGCTATAAATGTATATTCTCCTATTCCATGTCATGGATTTATCTTTGGATAATATTCAACATGTTCAGCTTAGTAGCTGACATATTCTACTGCAAAATAATATACAAATGGCACCAAGAAGATATGGGCTCAAGATACGCTGAATACATTTGTATTTCACAGCGCTTCGACCCACACAATTTTAATAAATGTGCTGATATGCCACTGATACCGCAATACAGTTATAGAAAGATGAAGTTGTGTGTATTCTCCAAGTATTTTTATAAGATCATCTCTGCAGGACACACAATCGCACCTTCCTTAACATTCTGCTTATCAGGGACAGCTCAGACCCAATGTTCAGACTTGCTTGTGATGACGGAGAGACCAGAGTAGTTTCTGCAAATATGCGCTCCGTTGTCTGAATTCCCTCCTGTTTACTTATGTTCCAATTACTCTGACATTCAAATAGCAAGGACAATACTGAGATAAGCCCACATCTTGGATATGCTTTTATAACCATTTCAAGTAACTAGCCCCTTTTCTTTTCTCATGCCAACTACCTGTTGAGTATGTGAGCAAATAATGACACTGCCACAAGGATGAAGGTATTAATTATGTGTATTTATTAAATCAGACTGCTATTCTGTGGGGTTTATCTCCTGGAAATGTCAGCCAAGGGTTAGCGATGGATTAAGAGACAATTGAGGGCTTTCTGTGTAAAAAAAACCTCCTACTTGTGGTTTTACCTGCACTAATAAAAGTGCTGAAAATCACAGAGAATGTCATGTATTTAATTGCATTTAATTACTTGGGAACTGTTAGACAAAAGCGCTGTCTGTCTGGCTGGAACATTCACCATAAGAACATATGTTTAAGGATAAATATGTCTATGCATATCATTCATTAATTTATTACAAGTTTTCCAAATAATTTTAACACAAGTTCGTATATTTTAATCGCAGTAAATATTATGCTGGCCCTACACCAGGCCGAACGTGCGATTATGCGACGTGCGCTCCAACGGTCACATACGCACTGGCGAATCTGGCCTGCTGCAGGCAAGATTCATGTACATTGCTGCTGATTTCAAGTACATTGCCTGTGCATTTAGCACGGCATTTGTCGAAAAATAAAAAATACTGGAAAAAAGTGTTACCATGGCCGTAAACTCTAATCTGTTTTCCGTTTTCTGTGCCATCAACACTCACATAAACTCTACATACTCTACAAAAGACAAATCTTTACTGTTGTTTTCACATAAGTGTTTTATCTTCAATGCCATCCTGGAGAGCTTACCCATCATGCATCATGGCACTGAATATATGGCAATGGTGAGGCCAATAGGAAGCTCAGGGTGGTCGAAGCGCTGTGAAACACAAATGTGTATTTTGTAGTGAGGCCAGAACACAGATTTTAAATCTATGTAATATGTTCGCAGTCTACAAGGGTGGTTCACTCACTGACCAGCTGTAAATTCTTACCATTAATTTAGTGTGGATGCTATAACTTATAACTACACCAAATTGTACAAAGCAGCCAGCACAGGGAGGCCATAGATAACATTTCCTATTGATTTATGCTGTGGTTTTGCTCCAAATATTCCTTTAAAAAGCATAATTAATAGAAAAAAGGGACAGAAATAGTTGCTTTTTGGGGCTTGATCCCAGTTCAAGAAAAGTGCTTTTTGATTTAGCTCAGAGTAGCTTGCATTTGTGCTGCCCATTAAAACACACATACACACATAAAGTTGAGTGACATCTCCCTGCTACATTCCTGCAAGCCTCTTGCCAAGAGATAATTTCACTGGATGTTTATGGGACGGCAAGCTTTGGGACATCATTGACACCCTGCTAATGCACTCTGGCAGGTAATGTTTGACTCTTTTGGGGCTGGTGGCTTGCCAAGAGAATACTTTAGAGCAGCCATATTTTATAAGAATGACTTTTTGCCAGTGGCATTTCACAGTTTAAAGAACCACTAGTGGCTTCTTTGACAGCAATTTGGTATGATGAGGGAGATGTACAATTGAATGAATATATATGAGATCATTATCAGGTTTCTACACAAAGTCTCATGTATGTTTCACTCTATATTCTTACTTCTTGGCAGTGTGTGTGAAAGTGGATGAATTTGATGTTTAACCTGGGTTAGTTATGGCTGCTATGTGAGTTTTACATGTTATACGCCAAACATAAGTGTTTTCTTCCTTATTCTATGGCATACACACTTGATTAAGAATGACTGTGGACATGGAAGACCACTGTTTCACACTTTGTACTATGTTTGCCGACTCCAGGATTTCGAGCCATTCTCCCGGAATCAGTTAATAAATTCCTCTTTCTATGCCACACGAAAACGGGAAAAAACTGGTTGTGCGCTTTTTCCCGTCTCTTACCGTACAACTACCTCGCGTCTTATTATAAGAGCCACGATCTAAAAAGTTGTGATAAAACTTTGCGCAAAGAAGATTGAAGTTGTGAGAAAACTTTGCGCAAAGAAGATTGAATCAGCCCTAATGTTCTTACATATTCACGTGTTGATTAGCTTGGTAGATAATCATGGTAACGTATATTCCTGGTGGTTTAGTTTAAAAGAGGAACTGAAGTGTAAGCACTTTACGAATATTCCTTGGTGGTGGCAGATAATGATGTAAGTTGTAGGTGAGGTAAACAAGGTGACTTAATATCAGTGTATAACAGACTAGGTGGCTGTTGGGATTAACCCCTTGCATCATCCATACATCAGCGCTAAACCAATCACTTACTCACTGAAATGTAGTGAGACACCATGTTCTTCTGGTGCTGGGTACACAGAAGAAAAGAACGTTGGGAGAGAGACTTTGCTGCCCCCTTTCTGTGCTTGTTTCTGCTGTTCTTAGACCTAGGTGTAACCTCAGGTCCGGATCAGCTTCCTGGTAAACACACTGCTCCAGCATCTGTTAAACTGGGAGGTGTAAGGGTTAAATGGCGAGGTGTAAATCCTATTGTTCAGCACATCAGAGGATTAACTTAAATGTTTTCCATCCTTCACAAAGATAAGTTGTGAGCAAACAAAGAATTACCCCAGAACTGGGTTCTGCCCTTTAAAGGAACACATTCCTATAAAGAATATGCACTTACAGTCATGTTTACGGGTTCACTACTACAATTAGAATCAAATGCACACAAGCAATGGTGCTCTCCTGATCCAGAGTGTAAACACCATTGTACATCGTCTGTGCAGCTTTTATTATGTAAAGGATAATAAAACAGGTAACCTGAATCTAAAATGGCGCAGACAACATATAATGGGGTTAATAAAGTACACTGACCCTTAAATGCACTGCATTATTATGAAATCCCTAGCCGGACCTTACTCCTGAGATTTTGTTTCACTTAAGCATAACTGTGGAGCAGTGCCTATCTGTACATGCATTCCTGTTTGTCGGTTGGGGTTTTTATACTCTCCAGCCAATTTCAATTTCCAAGAGCCTTACAACGTCAACTCATGTTGTATAACTGGAGTTCAGAAATTTGTTTGTTAGTTTTGGACCATAAGCAAACCCCCATAAAGGGGTCTGTTCTCCCCTCTGACTTTTCGGCAATAGAACGACATGCAGATCATACAGATAAACAATTCGCACACCCACCCACTTTTAGTGGCCTACTGTAAAATTTCTATTCCCCCAGCCACCATGTTTACTTTAGGTGAGCAGGGGAGACTGACTGCTTATTCCGAAGGGATCTCCAGTAGGTTATAGAATTTGGGTGACGGACGGATCTCTGGATCTGGGCCTTTGTCATGTGTTCTGTTTTAAACCATCATATTGTATGTGAATTGTACAAACTCTGTGATGCAATTTTCTATTGTATCAGCATTCATCTTCTCTATCATTAAAAACAAAAACATATTAAACTCCCATTCCCATTCGCAAACAACTACTTACATGTTTTAAGGTCTCATTTAAAAAAACTAAAATGAAGTGCGCATTGACAAAAATGACAAAAGGACAAGCAAATGGTGTACAATGTTTGTGTAAAAAACCCAAAACATATAAAAACTAGAGTGACAGGCTCAGCTTAACTGTGATGGGTTTATCAGCAGCATATTTGTTATGTGAAGTAACTGGGTGTTGTTTCTCCCTCTAGGGGACCTCTTACTCTCACATAACTATTAACACCCATCCATCTGAACTATTGCAAAAATCTCATTCTATCATACACCTTCAGACTACCTAGAGAAGTTAGACTGGGGTCACAAAGGCAGACATGGGTAGTAAATAACCAACCTCTAATTGGCTGGGATGTTAAGTTTTAAAAGTTCTTCATTAATTCATGTGTACAGATTTTTATAATATATATAATGAGAACAATTGTATTTCTCATGATACAACAGTATAAACAAGATACTTGTATAGTTGTCATTCTCTTATATTGGTATAATGTTTATGGTCTAAATCCAGACTTACAAGGAGGGAATTTTCCCAGTTGGCAGGAAAGTAAATCACACATCATGAAATCATGTTTCTATGTGGAAAAGGTATAGAAATATTATTATTCAGACATCCGCAAAAGCATCATTTTATGTATGGAGGTTGGTTCCAAGACTCATCACTTAGTACAAGACTAAGGAGTCACCTTTCCTTGACTTAATGAAACATAGTATGTTTGGGAATCTGGCTCTGTAGCTCTGAGTCCAGCATCAGAGGAGGTCTGAGTCCAGTGCTATATTCTTATATGAGTTTTTATTTCATCGGTTGTAACAGAGGGAAAAGTTGCTGCTTAGTAATCAAAGGCCCTAATTTTCTTTTTGCCACTACAGCAAGATAAGATGGCAGCTACGATTCTCATGGGAAATTCATGTGCACTTGCCAAACCAGGCAGCCTATTATTCTTATTCCTAAAACCATAAAATAATGGAGAGGTACAGAACGTGTAACCTGCTATTTAATGCGCAGGGGAATTATCCAGGTATGCAGAAAGAGGGTAAAGGCTGGGCTCGTATCCGTGACCAACACTCTATTTAGAAAGCACAAAAGCAGCCCTGCTCTCCAAGCAAGCAATTTGCTGTACGTTCTCCACTGACATTTAAATCACACTTATTAATCTTAAGAGCCCTACGGAATATAATTGAAAGGTACTTTGAGTAAGTAGGGAGGACGGAAGAGCCAAAAGTCTGACTGAGTGATTCTCTTGGCATAGTATAATTAAGCTTTCAGAATAGGTTCTTAGGGCTCTTTCATAAGGAACTTTTTCAATATTCACAGAATTCTATACTGGGAGTGGTGACTAAAGAACAATGCATTACAAGCATTTCTGTAAGTGAAAATAACCTCATTTACTGGTTTTATAACATCATTGTGACAATGAGTGATGCTGGTTTAAAACATCACATCCATAAAATATATAATTTATCACATAGAACTGCATGTAGTTATGGGCCTGAAAACAGGAGCACTTTTATGGGTCTGGGTACATTTTACATGAACAAACTGATATATTTTAAAGTGTCCCCATATTAAGTGGTTTGTGATTGGTTTCTCTGAGAACTTACACCCCATCCCCAATGGAGCATTATAGTTATCTAACCTGTGCTGAACCCTAAATTGGAATTATATGAGTCATTTAAATTGTGATAAGGCATAAAAAATAGATTTTTCCTACTCCAGAGGCTAAATTCAATTTGCTTCACGTGCTAATTTTCCCCCTTTCGGGATACTGTGTAAGGGAGCTTTTTATCTCACGGTTCATAGAGCTACGTAAAAAAAACTTGAATTTTCATTAACGTACTAGACAGGAAAAAGCAAACAACTTTTTTCCGCCTTTGTGGGAAACTATGTTTTCTGTTAATAGCAAGATATAAAAGGATATAAAAGCTCCACCTTAATTCCCTTTATGTACTGCACGTATGGTGTCACCAGAACTGGAGTATGACACATGTTGATTAACATCTCAGATCCTGATCTGTAGCTCCTGGAAATAAATTGCCATAGGGTTTTAAATGAGAGCTAAAGTCTTTCCCTAAAGTCATAATATTAGTAGAGCAATTACCTGCTGTCCACTACAGCCTTATTTGCTATGGTCTTAGTAAGAACATGGATAAACAGGCTTGGACTCATTTTAGGAAGCTTCCTCTGTGTGCCTCCAATCAGGCCTAATGAAAAAGAGGTTTTTAACTACAAAATAATTAACTGCTTTATATTTTCCGACATACCAGAAATACCCTTCGGTGTGTAGAGACAAACCTTAAACTTCCTGGAAAATCCTTTCCAAATTGTATTCATCTTGAGCTAATCTGCAATCTAGTGAGTGAATTAAGCCATATTTGTTTTTCGAGACCCGTTTCTGTAGGATTTGGAGGGGCTGTGTTTTTCTACGGAAGGCCTTACCCTGACTTCCAGGCAAAGCCGAGGCCTGAGCGGGCCAGGGGTGTCCCCAGGTACTCAGCGCAATGTAAATAAACACAGCTGAGAAAGGAGGAACTTAGGAGGTTTTCTCATCAGAGAAATAAAATAAACAGATGTCCTTAAGCACTTTGGCCTGTGTTTGTCAAAGGAATTGGAAATGCTTAGATGTTTCAACAACAGAGGTGAGACAGGACTAGGACGCTTTATACATAGCAATCTCACTGCTCTTAGGACTGACCAGTGACAATGTTTTACTATCTTTCCACTAACAATGACGTTACTGTCCATAACAAATATAATCAATAAAAAAGACAAATAACATTATTATATATATATATATATATATATATATATATATATATATATATACACACACACACACACACATTTATTTATTTATTTAATTAATTAAATCCTGCTTCAAGCTTATTTACTAACATTGTTTAAAGTAAATGAATGGCACTTAATCCAGGCAAACATTTAGCAACTTTTGTCTCGCGTATTTTGTTTATATAAGACTGCAGGAGAAAGCAATCATACAACCCTTAAAAAGACAGTGATTAGGATCACTGCTCTGTCATGACACTTAAGGGCAGATCAGCCATATGTACAGTGCTCATAATAAATAAACATCAATAGTTTTTGCATAATAGATTATTACATAGGTAGCTGAGCATTCATACACGTCTGTATAGAGGTGATGTTATATACATAATAGTACACTAATGACATGTCCAAAGGGCATATCTGAAAGCATTGTAAGAGGATAAACAGAGATCAGACTGTAACTATCATCTTTTTGTGTACAATCTACAATATAATAGCTAAAAAGTGGTGCTGCACAGTACGTCTGGATCCGATCCTTAGTCACCCTTAGTAAATAATAATGAATACAACATATTTTAGTCTTTCCACGTTCTTGTTCTTTTTTAGTAGGTAGGTGGGTAACATCTCATGGGAATCCCAGAGGCTTCCATTGTCCTTGCAGTTATTACATGAGAGAAACACGTCTCACATTCTCATTCTGACAACAAATACTCTGAGAATGTCCTCTAAATGGAGTATCATCTCCTAGAAGAGGTTATTCTGGGCAGTGTCCCTATGTCACAAAAAATGACGATGGTTCTAGTGTTATTGCAGACAAATACTAGTGTTAAGTTTCATTTATACAATAGAATACCTTATTATAGATTATAAAGCGTGAAAGAATAGGGCTAGCAACAAGGCAAATTTAAACTACTGAATGGGTGGAAACCTTATATTATGTTAAAATATATGCAGAAAATATAAATATTATGTTATGCAGAAACAGTTAGTGTTTTATAAAACATTGATGACAAGAAAATCACAGAGAGAAACTGGATTTGATGGTACAGAGAGAAAACCAAAAGTGCCAAAAAGTTTAAATGTGCTTTTGACCAATAAGAGGAACAGTTTATTTGCATCCTTAAGGAATCAGGGGATCTTCCAGGGGATTGGGTATATTTATGCACACTAGGAGTTTTTCACTGTGAACCCAGGGCTTGAAGTGGCCATTTCTAAGTTGAGGTATGGAGAAGTAAGTAACATTTAACACTAAATTGCAGGTCTGGAGGGTATAGGGGGGCATACTGGTGTATAATGGCTCACTTAGGCATGTCAATGCTTAGTGTTAGGAGCTGGAGGTGAGTGTGTGTCCAGCATTAAAATAGGTGCATTATAAAGGTATAGCTCGGACCTAACATGGCGTGTACTTAATGATCATCATAATCCTGAGACAAAAGAGCAATTATTGAACTAGCGATTACACCACATCACATGGGGGAGGCTATGGCAACCTCATATTAGTTAATGCTATGGCTGGTACTACTCATTTAGGGAGATTTCTCACTTGCATATCATATTTGGGGTACATTTAATTTAAATTGTCTGTTGTTTAGCAAATAAATAAACTGTTCTCCTAGGTCAAGAAATCCGAACTTTAGGAAACAAATGCTGCTCAGTGCTAAATGACTACTTGGTCACTAGAGGTAGCATTCCATTCCATTTCCTTAATTACCATTCTGCAGCAACTGCTTATGCCCTTAACGTGTTTTACAGGCCAATGTATGTGGTACGTACATGTTTCTTGGACCACCGGGCAGATTTCATTATTCTACTTGCACTCCTGGCACCTCTAAATGCACATGTAAGTTTTAATGAAGTGTTAGTATCATGATTCATTTGCTTTAGTTTGTTTTTCCAGTCTATAAATAGATACTCTTACCCTTTATAGTTACGAGCAGTGAAAAGGCTATATTAGTGTTCTAACTGATGGCTTGTGATGATAACAGCAGACATATTACCCATTTAAAAAGCTGTTAAGCAGGATTAATTGGAAGCTGTTAAAATAGGAAATAAGTCATCAGATTTTATGCACATGCCTTAAATACAACTAGTACAAAAGTGTGCATGGAACTATATAAACTATGGAGCTGATGCAGAGCTTATATCTATTCTTCAGGTGTAAACACAGTGTTTCTTAGTATAATGGAAGCAAGCACAAAAAGACAAACACATATCTAACATTGGTGGAATGGAGCATGCTACTATAATAGTGGTAAAAGTGGGAAAGTGATCATTTGAGCCCTGTTTCCCTATACTTCGTTGCACCAGTTGAGGCTAGAGTAAGAGAATAAATTTCTTTATTAAATGTCCTATCTTACACTTACACTAGTCCTGAACTGGTGTAAGATTTTAGAAGGAAGATCGCTTATTTCCCACTTTCTCATTTAAGTATGGTGATTCACATTGTTCCACCAACACATGTGACTTTTTCTGCTCGCATCTGTTCAATTCTGGGCATTGCTAAAAATCGATGTAAGGACAGTTCTGGATCAGCTCCACTGTGTACAGGAAAAGTTCCCGTGATAAAGAATGCAGATGGACATAGAGCAGTAATTCTTGTTACTTTGTTTCATTAGTTGCACTTACCTTTCCATATCTGGTGGCAAAAGTCCCTGTGAGTAATGAGTGGAAAATAATTATCGTCTCATCCAAATCCCACACGAACACTCGCTATGACAGAAATGAAAAAGTACGTTAGTGCAGGGGAATAGAATTCCTGTGTTAAACACTTTACATTAACCAGTCATGATTCTGGCAGCTGGGTGAGTGATTTCATAAAGCTGTTTTTACTGAACCTTCTTGTTATCAATGTTCATAATTTTTCATACCTCAGGCCAGACTACTAAAAACATCATAAAATAATTAATTATAAAATGAAACTCTTAGCTTCCTAGAAAGCAACTCCTAACCCCATAGAGCCTAATATATACCCCATATAACCTAATATATACTAATGACCAGGTCATATAGCTATACTATTGTCATATAGAAGTCCCTTTCATGCACTGTGTGCGGGAGTGTTCTTTCATTATATATTTTGGGGGAAAATTCATCTGTACACCACACACCACTAGCATAGAAAATGTATGAAAACAAACTGAACTGCCAACAATCACCCCTTTTAACGCTTTTACACTCTTGGCTTGGAGATTTGTTACGTAAAGAAAAACATAGAAAACACTTATTTACAACTTGGGAAGTTGGGAAAGACATATTGACATTTCATATGGTCATAATATAATAAAATACAAATATCCATGTAAAGATCATGTCAATATAATGCTCATAAAAGTTACCATATGACTTCTTCCAGAAATGATATTATATGTTAGAAACCATTTTCCCTTCTGTTCTATTTTATATTAACAGAATGTTTTCTACTACTGTCAACAATTAATTCTGGTACTATAAAAATACAACCTATAAATCATACCCTATGTTCTGGAATGTACATGGCTTCAGAAGAATGAATGCGGTTGTCAATATTATGGGGGGCTTATTTCAATTTTTGGATATGTAGAAATTTTTGACATTTTTTTCAAACACCAGAATAAACTTTCTGCATGCTCCAGAAACATAACAAATCAGTCCAGGTAGTAGGAAAAATATGTTTTGGCTTTTTTTTTTTCTTTTTAAATCTTCACAAATGCTGCCAAGTTAACAACAGGACATTTATTCAAATACATTCAAGGCTTTTCATGTCCATAATAGATTTAAAAAAAAAGAACCCTTTTGTTAGCTGGCCAATTTTTTGTAAGCTAGTTGCAAAGTCTTGTCTGTAAAAAAAAGCTACATATCCATGTGGAAAACACATTAAAAAATGGGATTAGTTTGATGTAAATGACAAACTGCCTTGCTTCACCTTCTATTGTCTGTGAAGCTGATCTATTATACTAAGTCTCATTTTATTTTGTAGATATGTGGGAAACAGATCTATACAAAGTTTTACTGAAATAGTAAAGATTAGGAATAAAGAACCAAGAACCAAGGGCCTAAATTTACTAGTCTGTGGCTTTGGAAAAGTGGGGATGTTGCCCATAGCAACCAATCAGATTTGAGCTCACATTCTCCAGTATGTAAAATGCGTCTGTGAGCTTGAATCTGATTGGTTGCTATGGGCAAAATCCCCACTTTTCCACTTAACTTTAAGATAGGTACACATTTGCATTATTTTGTCACCTGCCAAAATAGTCTGAAAGCCAGGGAAACACTTTTTAAATATCATTCTTGGGCTTCCTCCGACAATGATATACTATTTATATACAAAGAAGTACCTAAGGTCACAGTACATACCTCTATTTCATTGTCCACTGTAGGGGATGGGTCATTATTTCATTTAGATCTGCCCCATAACTTTACAGATCCTCTTTGTTGTCGCTCATTCTCTGAATCTTTAATTGCCGTTGAGGGACCATTGTGAGCATTGTATTCTCCTGCAAATGTACAATAAAAAAAATATATATATATATATATATATATATATATATATATATATATATATATATATATATAGTAAACAAGGTTGTTGTTGACATAATCTTAATACAGATTTCATATCGTACCATGAAGGATAGTCTTAGAATTCTACTTGTTTTTTCCTATAAAATGTCCCAGTAGAGAGTACAGAGCCTCAGACCATCCTCCCCTCCTCTTTAATGTGCTGAGGACGCTATGGGGTTCCATCTACTAGAACTTAAAAGTGTGATCACGTCGTGCTCACCTAGAGTTTCAGGCTGTTCATCATGCTTTGAAGCTGTACCAGAGGAATCCCTACAGAGTATGTGACCTCTGAACAGAGAGGAGTTGGAGACTCAATGTAACCAGTGCACAGCCTAATAAATATATTTCATCTTTGTAAGAAATCGGATACGCATTGTGCATATTAATCTGAAAATAGTGCCCTGAACAGTCAAAGCCTTTCAAATATCAAAGAAAATCCCTGCTCACCATGGCCTCTGCCGTGTGTATATATTATTGAAATGTGTTCATTTAAAGCAACAAATGTATATAAAAACACACTGGAAAATATAAATTCTTCTTAATAACATTACTCCTGTAAATGTTATTTAATTGCTGTCATATTGGGAAACTGCACAGGTATAATGGGATTGTTTTTTTTAGGTCCATCAGGAATATACCAAGGAACAAATGGTTTAACAAACAGTGGAGCCTTCAGTGGTGTGCATCAGGTATGATGACATGCATTTTATCAGATTTGAGGGCCTACATTTACTAAACTGGGGGAATGGAAAAGTGGAGATGTTTCCCATGGCAACCAATCTCATTCAAACTCTCAGTTTCCTGTTGCATACTAGAGAATGTCAGCTAGAATCTAATTGGTTGCTATGGACTACATTTCCACTTTCTGCACTTTAGTAAATCTAGCCCTATGACAGTATTCTTTATCTTTCCCCATAAAGTGAGTGTTTCTATTGAATGTGCAATGGAGTGTACAATGTGAAATCATTCTTTCCTTTGCTCCAGTTTTCTAAAGATGAAACAATGTGCTCCTCTAAATAAATGATAACACTGAAATTTGTACATTATTGCCTGTAACTTGTGCTGTACTTAAAGCACAATAACTCCTTGTGAGCTTGTCTGGCCCAGTGACCGCTTTCAAGAATCCTGGTTTAATCTTGGTAAAGCAAATAGCTCCCCTCTAAGAGAGATTTTGGCAGGCTGAGTATGATTGCATTCAGCCAACACTCTAGTTCCTTACAGGATGCAGAATATGCTAATGTGGCTTTATAGTACTAAGGGATTATGTTGTGTTAATGGTACCTAAAGATATTCTGTATTATGATCAGTGTTTATTACATATGTCATTTGTACCAAGTTGGAGAACCTGTGAGTATAATATTGTGAGCTTTGTAATATAAAATGTGTATACTATAAAAAAAAGTCTTAATAACCGTATAGTATGCTTTAGTTTAAGAGAGACTAAGGTATGTCTTATGTCTTGTATTCAAGGAATATTCATCATATCCTGGCTTTAGCCAAGGACAGTACCCACAGTATTACAGCACATCCTACAATTCCCCATATGTACCCACCAACAGCATCAGTCCAACAGCCATCTCCACCTCCACATACTCCCTGCAGGATACACCCCACCACATCTCCAGTCAGAACTCGGAATCACTGTCAGGTGGGTATTTGCATGTAATCCATCTGTTTGTGGTCAATGGATTTTAGGAAAGGTAAACCGGCTTTATGTTATAGCAGGTTTGTCATAATTTGTAACATTGTGCGTTTGGCTTCCAACAAGAAAAGTCTGGAATTCCACATGAAATGTGTTACAATGTACAAGATGGCCAGCACAGTCCTCATTTATTTACCTTGCCATATTTACTTGCATCCACAA
Source organism: Platyplectrum ornatum (assembly GCA_016617825.1). Lineage (NCBI taxonomy): Eukaryota > Metazoa > Chordata > Amphibia > Anura > Limnodynastidae > Platyplectrum > Platyplectrum ornatum. The sequence goes on along the minus strand of JABWIB010002371.1, from coordinate 26,586 downwards.
ACATAATGTGACTTGTGGAGTGGTCTTCCCCTGTCTGTAATCAGCATAATGTGGTTAAGAACGCATGACTTGTGGTAGTCTGGATCCGATCCAGTGTGACCTCCTTGGTATATCCATATTCAGATTTCAATATATTCTTATTATACATTGATTTGCAGGAGAATACAATGCTCACAATGGTCCCTCAACGGCAATTAAAGATTCAGAGAATGAGCGACAACAAAGAGGATCTGTAAAGTTATGGGGCAGATCTAAATGAAATAATGACCCATCCCCTACAGTGGACAATGAAATAGAGGTATGTACTGTGACCCTAAGTATTTCATCACAGCAACCAATCAGATCTCATTTTACATACTATCGGCAGCATGCCCACTTTTCAATCTCACCGCTTAGTAAATTTAGGCCATAGACTAGTAACTATTTTGTCAGCTACCAAGTCACCTACAAAATGTGGGAGGATACTCACAGAGACACAGGAGAACATACAAACTCCACGCGTATATGGTCCCATCTCTGAGATCGAACTTGTGGGGAGCTACGCCCTGGTCCATCTGTGGTGCTAACTGTTGTTACTTTTATTGTTACATGTTACTGTAACTACTAACTATCTAGTGCTGACCCCTTTAGCCAGGACAAACCTTAGTGACATAGTATCATGTGAATTCCGCCCCTAAGTAGTACATAGCATTATCTGTAATGCATTTTCCTTAGTAAGGACAAGGCCTCAGTGTCCATGTCCCTTCCCTAAAGATCCTGTTTGTTTTCATATAAGACTCAGGATTAAATGGAGAATGAACAGCTGAACAAATGCTGAAATACCAGGGGCCGTCGCGCAAAACTCACACTGAGCAACGTTCCTTGCCAGCAAGGATATGGTTCTAGAGCTGATCTGCTACCACATGTAGCCTGCAAAGCATAGAAAATGCAGCATTTGAAACGCTAGACCGAATCACTCTTCATGGGGGTATCTGAAATGCTCAGCACAGGACAATGAATATGAATGCTCTATTGTCTTGGCTGGCTAGTGATAATTTGTTTCTCTATGGCTGAATATTAGTTTTACGATGTTGGCAGGAACTACACTGCTCACAGCAATTAGTAGTACTTGTATTTGGCAGAGTCATCCACAGATATTCAGCTATAAATCCTTCATTCAACACAGCCACTTTCAGATCTGTTTACTTTATAGAAAGAATTGCTAACAGGACATTAATACCCCCAAAAGGTATAGATGACCATTTTGTGGGTTGGCTCAATATTAGGCATAGAGAGGCCATCATGTCCCAGATATGTAACTAAAGTGAAGGGCTTGTTCTCCTCTTTACTAGCAATGAGTTCAATGTTGGAGAAAGATATAAACAGAACTTCGTGTTTTATACTATACATAAACATATTGGACCAGAATCTGCTTCCTGCGTTTCACTCGATAAACACATGCAGCATCACATTGCATTGCTCACAATGCACATGTACATGGTAGATATTATGAAGCGGATCTCCTTGCACCCAGAAAGCTGTCTCCATGAAATCTGTGTGCAGGGGATGTTTCCACAAATCTGCACGCTTAAACCCTGGAGACAGAGCCCCACAGAGCATATAAAATAGGGTTATGGACATGTATCGTGTCAGAAGTCCGCACAGGAGAGGAAAGGGACAGGGAAGTTCACTTCCCTTTTCCGTGCGGGTGAACACACCTGTGTGTATATAAAAAAAATATGCAGGAAGCAGGGTCTGGTTTAGTATGCACTTATTTCTAATTAAAGAACAAAACTTTTAGAAACATGATTAACTATGTAAGGAGCTATAAAGTCCCTGAAGAGATGGACATTCAGTGGAAGCACATTATGTTAGGATGTTGTGTGATATTGGCAAGATCCTCCTTCCTTTCTGTAAAGTGACATTCAGTGAAAGATCGGAGCAATATGCTGTTTCTTTTGCATTCTGTTCTCGCTAAGCTGTACCTCTCTAATTTAATTAGTTGGGTATGTTATTAATCTGCACAACCAAGACCAATTTTCTGCACACATTTTCTTCTTTAAGTGCCTGTGTTTGGAACATGTTAACCAAACCTTTGCAAAGCTTAGAGGAAAATTTTAATAAATTACAGCCAACAGTTGCTTTAAAACTAACCATTGTCACTGATTTGGGCTTCATTTACTAACATATCATAAGCAGTCAGTAATTACGGTAGTCAGGCTCACATCTCCTTGCTTGGACAAAGGGGGCGAATTCAATCCCGCGCGAAGACGGGAAAAAGCGCAAAGTGCTTACGATAGCAGAATCTCGCAGATTTTTATATGTGGCTCAATGAGTGTGTAAGGGATTCAATAGTCGCGCGAAGAAGATTGAATCGGCCCCTAAGTGCCAGGCCTGCTTCATCTACAGGGTCCATAGATTTATTTATTTTTATTATTTTTTTTAAAACATTGGAAACCTCATATGAACAATGAAAAGTACTGGGATTTTTTCAGCCCAATTTTTAGCTTTTTTTTCAGTTTTTTATTTATTATACCTTAAGCCTAGTAGCCTAGTGGTCTCCCCAAACATACTCCCCTTTTCCTATTCTTAATGATAGCTATTAGAGATAGGAAAAGGGAGGTGGGCAGATTGCAGGGATACAAGTAATAACATTATTTGAAGATGCCATTATTATTACTTTCTGAGTTGTTAATTTAAATCTTTGCTCTGAGGGTTTTTAAATATATTACACACTTCGATCTAAGGTGATAAAGCCCTTATCATGTGAAAACAGACTTTATCACCTGAAATCGAAGTGATCGCCACTTGGTGAATTGAACCCTATATTTCAAGAAAGCATTTTTGTTACCTGAATACTGGAACCAAGCAGAACATATTGCTTATATCTTTTAAATATAGTGTGTACCTAACACTCATCACAGCACAGATGCCTGGTTTGTATATAAGAGACTACTCAAACATATTACAATGTCCAGAAACACAGGTCAGTTCCATGGAAGAGAGGATGTGGCATTGCATCCCTGCAGCCGATAATATCAATGCATCAGGGCTCTGAACATAAGTTTAAACTATTAAGTTTAGACCTGACCCTACTATATTAATACCTTCTTGTGTCTTTCCAAATGAGATAAATAATGAAATCTTTTTCATATATAATATTTATTCAGACATTTGTACTTACTACACATGCAGCTGAAAATCTAACTGCTCCTGCAGAGGCCTATCATGAGTGAGCATACGCCAGCTAGTGTGACGTTTTTCTGCTACCGTCCATTCATTCAAAGACACTTGAAATAGTTTTAATGCATTTACACCGGGGCAGGCCTTTGCACTATTTCTAACCTCCAATGTACTACCCTGCACTTGCATACTGCATTGAGCGTGCCTGCTTTGTACCTGCATGCCACATGCTGTACCTAAGACATCCAGAGGTATCATTGCATGCACCTATGGATTGAAACCATCCCATCCATGTTTTATACTGACAACTGCAGGATGCTCGGTGCTGATTTGCATGCACTGAATCGGCCCCACAATGTACAGTATAATAATTAACTCACAGCGCAACAAAGTTTTAAGCATCTCAATGAAATAAATATATAAAACAAAACCTGGAGTAGAGTGATAAATAAACATAACTGAAAGTGTGTATTATTTCTGGAAAGAATAGTACTGAGGAAGCTTGTAAAAAGAGGGATCTCACGCACCATTATTTGCGAAACATTAATTGTACTGTAGGACGTGTGATTTGACCCCTAACAAATGAGGCCTCCCTATACCCGTAGGACTTTCTCTGGGGCTAAGATTCAGCTATGCCGCCATAATCTTAGACTAAACCTAATGTAAACCATATGTGGTTTTAAAAGTTTGAAAAAAAACTAGACATATTTTATGGAGAGTTTGGTTTTATGAAGCTTTTTTTTAGTAGTTGTTAAACTATGTATATCACAATACATTTGTTCCCAGGTTTATTCTTGCAAATTGCTTTGTAGGAGGACAGATAAAACTTATTTCTCTATCTGCAATGCCAAATCAACAACCTGCACACATTAACTCTTACATTGCATTATAGCTGAAGGTCTTTTTACTTTTATATAAATTACCTAATGATCCAAACTACTGACCAAAAAGTAATTTTAACTACTTTCTGCTGAAGGTTATTTATCTTTTTGTATACTTCTAGCTATCCCAAACCACTTTGGTATCAAGACTGGCACAATAATCCCCCATTGTTCCCCATATATATGTATTCCTGCATCTTTATTATATCCTAAAGCTGTAAGTTGAAGCTTTTACTGACTGGACGAGTGTTGCTTCCACCAACGGAACAGCCCAATACTACACAGAGAGATGTGTAAAGGAGCTGGCATGCTATCAAATACCGCACATTTCTATTTTTTCTACTAAAACACACAACTGGGTTTCTCTAGATCAGATTTGCAGCCACTGTGGCTGTTTTGCATTAATGCAGGGTCACAGGTTAAATACAGCAGAAGCAAAGGAATTTTTCCTTCAATTTCATTTATTCAATGTGCCTGACTAAGGGCCCTGCCATAACACAGACTCACAGAGGAACAGTGAGGTTAAGTAACTTGCTAAGACCCATGAAGTTAGTGTCAGGAGCTGATTTTAAACTGAGATGTCAAGTCTTTGTTCTCAGGGAGGAGATGCATCACTGGCAAGTAGTTCATGTGATTCGTTTTGGCTTCAGATTGAATTAGAAGGTAGTATAAATGTAGTCACACAAAGAACACTGCAACTGAGTTGCAATACATTTCATGTGGCCAACTAGGAGAGACAGTAAGATCTTTAATAAATCCAATGACATTTCGCTCCAATCCAATGTAATTATTTCACTCGACGTGCATTTGCAAGGCTATTCTGAATACAACAAACTGTATATACACTATAAACACACAACATACATATATGTTTAACAATGAATGTAATCTAGTTAGTTGCAGATGCAGAAATTATTATTATTATTATCACTGTCTTATGCCTAAGCCACGGAATGAAGCCAAATGATGAAGTATTGCATTCTACTTCACTACTAGGCACTAAAAGAAAGGGTATGCACTAGATGATCTTAAATTTACATTTTCCAATAATAATATATTCATTTGTAGCCAGCAGAACATTTGTTCCGCATTAAGTTTCTGCCATACTTTTCTTCTAGATTAGGAGATAGAATTATAAAAGTTGATATTCATACTGCAGGGAGATAGTATGGGATGGGTTTACCCCCCAAGAACCAAAATAAAACCAGCAGAAAGAATGCCACGGATTACATGTCATGTTTCCTATATGCAATCGTTGAGCTTTTCTTGCATGAATAGCTGAATAGTTAGCATATGTTTTTAAACCTCTAAATAGGCTCAAAACTACCCCTCCCAAAATCTTACAGACGAGATTTTACACCCATTCCCAACCCCCTCCCAAGGTCGGATAAACCAATGTCTTGGATGAATTAAAACCTCAGCTCTCTTCAGAAAACATAAATAAAACCAACCAGTGACCTTATCAAGATGGGCCCCCTACCATCAATGAGCAAAGTGCAAGACCAGCTTGTTGGATAAATCTTTCCAGCATGATCANATGTCACCAGGCCTGCTGCTGGATTGCTCTGTGTGTCCATTTTACACTGTACCGGTGGTCGGGCAGGGGTAAATTCATTGTAACAGGAGGGGCAGCTTGCTGTGCTATATAGTATAGGATAGAAACACAATGTGATGTCCTAGCTGCTAATTCACCATAAACATGGTAAANATTCCACATACAGTATACTTGTCTCTGTCTTTAATAAGAAATGATCTTAGACAACTTGTCTGGTGAGTCTGTTGTCACATAGCAGGTAGAGTTATGATATAAGTCACTGAGCTGGCTCTTTAATTGCCTCAGTGTTGTCAGTGGCTCCTAAGGAAACATACTACATCTGAAGTAATAAGTCCTAAAACAACTACCTCCATATGTCAAATATACAATTTATGTGATTCCAAAACATGCATTATTTTACATTGAATCAAGAGCAATTTTACAGTAGTAACTAAATGCGTAAATCAATTAATCATACGTATCCACCTTTTCCCCCCAGCAGGTAAAGAGTCAAAGAGAAAACCCATTGGTGATCATTCCTGCTTAATCAACATTCTCTAAGAGTCAGCCACAAAGCCAAATATCAATAGCAGAGCTGCAGGGCATGCTTTCCTAATGGGCCTAAATTATTCTGTCAACTGAAAACAAGAGCTTGTAACTTCAGTGCCAAAGGCAACATGCATTCCCGGCCTTATTACCATTTCACTAGGTAGAAATAATTCATGATATGGTATCATCTCAGGAATACTAGTCACTGTCACCCTTTGCACTGCTATTAATGCAAATACACTTTCAAATAGGCTCCCGATTGATCCAAATTATATATTTATATATATTTTTTTCTTCTTTTCCATATATAATTGTATGTATATCTGCCTTCANTGTTTTACTGTGCGTGACATTATTGACGTTATTCAAGTTAAAGTCAATAGAAACAACCAGTAGNAAAGACAAAGGGAAGCACTTCCATTTGATATATTTTAATATTGTTCTATGTTTAAACATTCCATAAATGAAATTCAAATGTTATTATGAGAGGCTGGCTGGTAAGCCATAGGGGGTATTTTCTTTCAAAATAGTTTTGTCTCCTCTTAAAACTTCAGTCTCCATCAGGGGTTAAAAGTCAAACACTAAAAAAAGCCCTCATGGGAGTCAGCTAAATATATAAATATGTCGCAGAGCTTTCAGCTGTCGGTGGCTGTCAGTCAGACATCTATAATGTTCTCATCCCAGAAAGGCGGAAATGTGTAAAAAAAAGAGACCTGATTTATGGAAAAAACTAATGATTTATTTTCTTCTCGCCTCAGGGAACATGCTTCCCTTAGCTGCAAAAGGTGAAGCCTTGCAGCACTGAAGCGTGGGAAAGACAGCATATTTGTGTCACGTTGCATACCACAGCAGGTAAAACATCACCTTTCCATCCTAGCTATAAAAAAACTGCACAACCTGAACCTATTTATGATCTTCGCATCCTTCAGGGAACAGGTTTGTAACTTTCCCCAAAACGCTGCAGGAGTACATGTTCACACGTTTCACAAAAAGCCACGTAGCATTGCAAGAACTTGTCACAAATCTGAAGCGTTTAGAATGACAAAAATGTATTCATAGTCATTATTGAATATGCATCGCCGTAGTTTTGCACAAGTTGTGCCTCATGCCCAAAGCGAAACAATACTACAAGTTACACACTAATTTCTACACTAGTCTATACAAGCTATGCTCAGACTTGGAGGCAGAGCACAGCATCACTACAGTTAGCGGTTGTACTGCGCAACTGCTCTGCCGTAATGTATGCTCATCGTATCAGTGCCAATGTTGGGCCAGCAGGGCACTGTGTCTGTGTCACAGTGCACAACTCGGCTGCAGCAGCCTCCATCACATTGACCCTGGCATGACCCCAAATGCACATCAGTTACATTTAATGACCTCTATGCCATTGAGGAGTAAAGAATATGAAGAGGAGGGATAACAGGAAAGTGAGTGGATTTCAGAAATAACTGGCGAGATACAAGAAAAGGCTGAAGACATACAAGGTGGGAAAAAGGATGGCAGAATTCAAAAAGGGAAGAAGAGATGTCTGGAGATATACAAGGAACAAAAAATTACCATTAAAGACAAACAGGGTGGTGAAGGAATCCTGGATATAANCAATAGGGAGTAGNGATGGCTGGAGACATACAATGGGAAAGATTTTAAGGGAGAAGGAAAAGTTGGAGACATTTATGAATGAGGAATTTATACAGTGAGGCATACAAGAGAAGAAAATAGGATGGCTGGAGCCTTGTTACATACAAGGGGAGACTTTTT